>JAJMRT010000110.1:31620-49854 GCA_030558065.1 Geotrichum phurueaensis
CATTTGGGGGTTTTCTAAAGACAACACTGCTTCTAAATTTTTTACCCCTGAGCTCCAGAAACCAGGATTAACCGACATTACGTTCAAGGAAAGAGGCACCGTCGCATTTACAACTGTCCCGTCCAAGGGTCGAGACGGATTTAATTACGAAGAATTGCTGGCCGACTCTGAGTTCTGCATTTCATTAATTGAAAACTACGAGCCAGATACGGAGCTAGCTATATTTGGCACTGTTGTTGAGGGTCTTGACACCCTTGACAAGATTAATGAGGTTGTGACGGACTTTTCAGGCAAGCCGCTGCTGCCGGTTCTCATTCTGCATTCACATGTACTGGATGATCCTTTTGAAGAGGAGGAGATTCTCGGCGTCTCGTACCCTGATGAAAGCCCACCACCCTCACCGGGCCAGATTGAACTTATTGCGGAAGCGTTCAACCAGGAAGATTCTCAGACTGGCGATAATGAAGGAAGTAACACCGGCCACGGAAATGACAGTACAGGTGCTGTAAAGAATAAATCTGACCGTGATGCTACAGCGCAGGCCCTAACGCTTGAAATCATTGGCGATCTGCCCTTTGCTGAGGTCAAGCCCGAAGAAAACGTTTTGTTTGTTTGTAAACTCAACCCGGTGACGCAGGCCGATGACCTGGAACTCATCTTTTCGCGGTTTGGCAAAGTCCTTTCGTGTGAGGTTATCCGCGATCCCGATACGGGCGACTCGCTGCAGTATGCATTTATTGAATTTGACCGACAAGAAGACTGTGAACGCGCGTACCTCAAGATGGAAGGGGTTCTGATCGACGACCGCCGCATCCATGTTGACTTTTCGCAAAGTGTGGCAAAGCTTGCAGGTGCATGGCGGAACAAGTCAAACGCAAAGCGGCAGTCTGTGCACGGCGTGCGGTTCCAGTCGTCCGGCGGTGGCGGCAATCGAAGAAGCCAATATCGAAGCGCATCGCCACCACCATCGCGACAATCTTCGTCGTATAAAAGGCGTGATGACGATAACAAATGGTCAGATAGACGTCACGAAAGTAGTAGCAGGCGCGATAATGACCGATACAGCAGCAGCAGTCGGAGAAATGGTGGCAGCGATAAATATGGCCGCGACAAACACAGCACCGCCAGCAGCAGCGATAGAGACCGCCACTACCGCCATAGTCATCGTGATAAGGACGAAAGGAGTCACCGCGACCGCGGTAGAGACAGTAGGAGCAGTCGCTATGACCGCGATCGCGATGAGAGAAGCAGTCGCCATGATCGCAATCGCGATGAGAGAAACACGCGTGACCGCGACAGCACCGAGAGACGAGAAAGAGAGCGCGATGAGAGAGCCGGGCGCGACCGGGACCGCCGGCACGGCGACGAGAGCCGCCATTCGCATCGCGAGTCCCGGCGGTGACGGCCGTGCCAGCTACACCTCTACCCACGCGAGGTTTTGGCCTGAAGCGAGACAAAAAAAAAAAAAAAAGAACAAGTGAACCCTGGAGGCCCGGTAGTCATGGCAAGGCGATCAGGGCGATCTCTCCGTGCAGACAATGGGGAGGTTGCAAAAGGGCATCTTTTTTTTTTTTTTGGAATTGGTAGGCTGTAAGGTATGTGCGCATATTATTTTTTTTTTTTTTCCTGTCTAGTCGTCCTGGCGATGTTGTTGTACAACCTGGCAACCTCTTCCCCATTTCTTAGAGAGAGCAGCAAATACCAACAACAACAACAACAACAACAACAACAACAACAACAACAACAACAACAACAACAACAACAACAACAACAACAACAACAACAACAACAACAACAACAACAACAACAACAACAAAATGAAGAGGCCAAAAAAAACAGGCTGCTATGGTGGACCTTGGTAATGGCGATATATAGCCTACGGCATCACGGGGTCGGGAGAGTAGTAGTACCTTTGTATAATATCATGGTTTTCGTTGTTGTTGTTGTTTTTTTTGTTTTTTTTTTGGTGTTTCGTTACAAGTATACAATAATTTTCCATAACATACCAATCCAATATTTATTCTATATAGATATATCTTGTTGTAGATATATTATAGTCCATATCCATTACGAGGGTGTAATCCAAAGGAGTTAAAAGCCGGAATTTGCGTTGGTATGGTTGAACCCTGTACGCGCTTACACAAGGCTTGCACCGTCGACTGCCATCACTATACTCTGCCACCGCCAAAAAAAAAAAATAATGATAAAAAAAATAAATAAAATATATAGATAAATAATTAATAATTAATTGAATAAATAAATAAAGGTCCGCCAGATATGACATCTTTATATCGTGATTATCATTGTTGTTGTTGTTTTTTTCAATCCCATTTGGCGCCGTCAGCGCCGTTTGCCTTTTTTTTTTTTTTTGGGCTCAGCTCCCCAAAAGGGCTTGCTGTATTGACCAACTTCACCAAAAAAAACAAAAAGATACGCTTCCGCGTTATGGCCAACTGCGCCGAGATCCAGTAGCCTACTACTTCCCACTGTTGGTTCCGTTTCAATTCCTCGTGCGTGAAAGCCACTTTGTAGAAATCCACGGCTTATCTGATAAAAAAAAAAAAACATTATAAAAAAAAGAATGCAATGTTGGGTTGAAGTATATTATGTAGGTATTGGATAGACGGGGAGGTGATTTTTTGGATTTTTTTTTTTTCCCCAGTCGCGTTTGATCAAGCCAACGCCACGGTTTCCAAGACCGGGAAACCACGGCACTGACGATCTCGGGTGCTGCCATAACCACTGTTCAAAAAGTGGCAAAAAGCAAAAAATGTGGCCCTTGAAAATTGAGTAAAAAAAAAAAAAGATATCAAACATGACCTAGGCGATTCTAGTTGGCGTTATCTCTACGGCAACGTCGTGACCGGTTCTGATGCCCAAGCTATGAAACGCCCATAAACCAGAAGTGGAAAAGTAAAAAGAAGGAAAAAAGAAAATGATCATAAACAGTCATAAAATCCGAGCCCCAGGCCTTGCCCAGAGCCGGTTGAGAGTGGCAGCGGCATACCACATGAAGAAGCAACAAAAAAAATAAGGACATTACTTGCTAATGAGATTGCCGGTGCTCATTAAATTGCCAATGTAGTCTTGTAAAAATTTATTTTCGCTTGAGAGGCGCTCGTATTCCTCCTTAATGCGAGCAATGCGGTCAACAATACCAGCAAGTGATTCTTGTATATTTGCTGCTTCAGCCTGTAGCACCTGAGCCTTTTCTTGACCAAGACGTTCAATGTCGTCGTGCTCTCGACGCGGTGATGATGGCCTACTAATTTCGGAATCAAACTCTTTGGCATCATCGATATGATTGTCAAGAGCGGCGTCGACAGTAGACATAACTGGTGAGCTATCGGTATCGGCAGCGGCTGAAGTGGGTAGAGTGGGTATCGGCGAGACAGATTGAGGAATGCTGTCAGTATGAGGTGGTGTACTAAATGAAGTTGCCATGACAGTATATGTGTTTGTGCAAAAGGAGAAAAGAAAATTACGTGTCGAGAAACAGTGGTGTAGACCTGGCGTTTAAAAAGTTGTCGAAAAGGAGTAAAGATGAAAACCGCAAACCTTTTTTTCCGTGGGAGTCCAAAACAGAACAATATAAAATGCAAATAAAAGGCAACGGAGCCTGTTGATTAAGACGGTGGTGATGATGTGTAGCAGGTGAAAGGAAAAGAAGAAAAGGAAGGGGAAAAAAAAAAAAATAGGAGAACAAAAAAATTTTTGGTAAATAGGGAAAATGTCGAAATCTTTATATCAACGACAGCATGGCAGGTGTCGCGCATTGCAAATAGAAGTATTGGTGATGGTATTTTCTTTTTTTCTTTTTTTTTTTTTTCTTTTTTTCTTGTTTTAAAGTTTTTGGATTTTGGCTTTTGCTTAAAATTCATTATGATGTAATTGTTTCCTTTTGTCATCAAAGCTACACTAATAATTGAAAATTATTTTTCCTTCTTTTCGTAGTGTCACAATTTAGTCACACTTGTTGTTGTTTATTATACTGACGCCTGTTACCAATGGTTGTTGTTTAAATCTTCAAACAATAAAAGACTGGTTTTTATTTTGCTATTTTTATATATACAACTTAGCAAGCAATGCTATATCTCAAAATAAATGAATAAAATAAATAAAATAAATAAATAAAAAAAAATTAAAAAAACCTCCAGTCCTAGTCTTGCCATCAATCAGTAGTAGCCCACCAGATTCTTTTAAGAGTATTCAACTACGCTACAAACACGTACTCAGATCACATGACTTCACGCCGGCTGATGGGGGGGAAGGGGGGGGAATTCTGTTTTTGGTCTTATAGTGGTTGCGGGTTTGGTACTCCTTTGGGCCAATTTGTGGGAAAAAAAAGTTCATTTATTTTTTTTCTTACCGCGGATCTCCTAAACGGGACTTTATAACTGGAAAGAGCAAGACGTCATGTTGCAAAACAAATTCAATTAACCCTTGCCCCTCTTGTGTTATTTTGCAGTTTATGAGAGTTTTATTTTTTTTATTTTTTTTATTTTTTTTATTTTTTTGGGAAAAAAACCGTTAAAACGCCGGTTTAGGAAATAAACAACGAAAAAGGCAGGTAATATCGGAAGATGTTATCCCGCGCTAAGAGATACCGCTGGAAAAACAACAACAGTGACAACTACAGGAAAAAGAGCGTTGGAGTATCATATCTTAATCATTGAGTGGTAAGCAATTCTAGTATTAAACGTCTATAATGGTTGGAAGATATAGCATTAAATACAGGTCCAAAGAGATTCTGTATCCTTTGGTATTCACGGTTTGTACGGCAGCATTGAGTCGGCAAGAGTCAACGGGTGAGGTGACCAACTATTTGCAAAAAACCAGAGGTATCGAGACGGTGGGCTCTAGGCTAAATCATAGGAAACACGAGCTTATATACAGCCAAGAGAAATAAGACAGTCTATAGAGGGTTTCAGTACCATCTCCGTTTGGCTTTATTTTAACGTGTAGAGAGACAAATGTCAGAGGGCTGATTTAATGAATTAGAATATGACTTTTCTTATGGCTGACACGCTGGCACTGGAATGGTATCATGTACTTCATCAAGTAGTTACTGAGCATTATGATAAATGATTCACAGGGTGCGGGTACTTGAGCTGTAAACGCTTTTCAAAAAAGGAGGACACCCGTAAATGTTTGCTTCCCAGTTCAGGCATGTACCTCGGTGTTGACAACCAGGATACCACCGGGTCCATTGAGGCTATAGGCCCGTTGGGTTTTTTTTTTTTTTTTCGCACAAGACCATCATTGCCAAATAAAACCAGGATACGCAAGCAAGAGTTTCAAAGTTAAACCCATTCACCATCACCAACTATTCTAAGTAATTTTGTTTCTATCGGTTACTTTTTTTTTTTTTTTGGCGGTTTTGGGCCAGTTAATTTTGTTGTTGTTCTTTTAGGCCTTTTTTACAAATATTCAAAGCCGGAGGTTAATTCAGCTAATCTGACTGTAAACCGTTTTATTGGCTCTTGAGGTTAACCAATAACTAAACATGTATAGAGATACTCATCTAACAAAAAGTTGGATCTTCAAATTCCTGGATTGCTCATAGTAAAAAAAAATATATATTTTAAAAAATAAAATAAAATAAAAAAAAAGCAATCACCTCTCGTGTTTAGTGCTACTGTGAGCTTGGTCCTGAATCTTGCGAACGATACTACTGTGTCAACACCAGTTGTCGTACCATATATATATATATATATTTAATATACTACTACTACTATATAGACTTTATGTGGGCAGTGACGCCAGCATCAAACAAATATAGTAACACTAAGATATAACGAGATGAAAGAGAATAAAGCAACTATGATTTACTTCATCAAGTTTAAGCTAGCATTCACTTTGGATAACAAACAAAACTTGATTAGTTTTCAAACCCTTTGACATCATAGCCAGGCACACACGCCTTGGGATAAATTTAGATCACTGGTAATTTTGTTGTTTTGAGAGAAACCGCCTCCTTGACTAGTCAATCAATGTTTGATGGAATTTCTTCAATTGTATCATCAAGGCAGGCTCAGTATTAAGTCACCAACCCGCCCTTAAAAAAGAACCAGAAAAAAAAAAAAAAAAAAAAAAAAAAAAGCTTAGCATTCCTTGGATTCAGTAAAGTGCGGTGGTCTGGATTTGTGCCAGACTGATCTCCTCCAACAACAACAAAAAAGCGTACGTGTGCCAAAAGGTTTCAGTCATGTTGAGCTTGTGGTTTGGTCGGACCCTCCTCCCTCCTAGAAGTAGACTACGTTCATCACGGTATTAGAATTAAATCAGTTGGCTGCTATTCGCCCACTGGCCAGCGGTCTGGGCTCTTGGCTGCAGGACTAAGATGGTCAGTTCTGCGACCTTTCTGAATGACAACCAAGTTAATGACCATGATGATCCGTGACCTGTAAACAGGTTGACAGCAACAGCAGGCGCGCACCAACGCTAATACTAATTTGGTTTGTTGTTATTGTTGTTGTTGTTGTTTTTTCGTAGCAACTCCTTCTCACCATGCAGCATACAGGCATTGAAAACGGCCGGTTACCATATCTTGATTGTTTGTTTTTTTTTTTGGTTGATTTTTTTTTTGCTGGGCAATTTTTCTACTTTCATGGACATGTGCGTGAATAACATACATATATAACCAAGCTGTGACTGAAAATCTGCAAATCCAAGGCAACATATTTGCTCATGCCACTACCCCGGAGAGTCCGGCGGAAACTCGGCTTTTTTTTTTTTTTATATGTTGGCTAGCTTAGTGTTCCGTACCGGTGTCTCTCCCTCTCCGTCCTCAACGTGATATTCTCTCCGTGTGGGTTTCATTGTTTGTTTGTCTTTTTAAATACTACTACGCTGCCATGTGCAAAAAGTGGAAGTGAACAATGCTTGACCATGCGATGCGCCACGTCTGGTCTTCCTTTTTATTTTTTTCTATGAAAAAAAAAAAAAAAAATAATAATAATGATGATAATAATAACTACGTATTACTGGCCTATAGCACACTGTTGGCCTGGACGGGATCGTAGCATTAGACCCCTTGCGTTGCGTCGTTACTAGGACGCCTTGGGTGTGGGTTTTAATCTTACTGATGCTTGTGTCCCTATCTGCCAGTAACAAAGCCACCTATGTAACATAAGTTCATAGCCTGGTGGTATTCACAGGTTATGCAAAAAAAAAAAAAAAAAAACCACTTGGAGTTCATCACTATCGTGGTTCGCAGAGTTACACACTAGCAATTCAGTTGCACTATAGCTAGCTAGAGCCCCTGCCACACCACCTAGCCAGCGGCTGGGTTTGGCCTAAAGTCGCCCTCTTTTTTTTTTTTTTTTTTTACCTCCCCGTTTTGGTCTTCTCTCGCAGGTCATCACGGGTCATCATGCAACGTGCTCGTGTTCGCGTTCGCGAATTTGACTTCCGCATCAATTTTTTATTATTGTTATTATTATAACCATTATTATTATTATTATGATAGCCACCCTTTTGTTGTAAAAAAAATAATGTTTGCTGCCAAAATATTCCCACTGCTTCACAACATCAATAATTTGGTGGCCGATGGCTTTAAGCCTTGTAGCTTTCTTTTGCAAAATAGGCATCTGGACATAATGGTATTAATAAAAGAAAAAAAATAATTAAAAATTGAAAATTGAAAAATTAAAATAAAAGAGTTTTTTGTAGCATCCCATTAGAAATTTCCCACTGCCTTATTCTATAATTTAGAGCTATTCAATAACTTTGCCTATGGGGCCATTGAATCCAAATTAGAGAGAGAAATCCTGAACTTCCAAGCACCGGAGTAGAGAAGATGACGAGTGTATACGTCAGCCAGAACATTCCCCTTTTCAAAAAAAAAAAAAAAAAAAAAAAGAATTGGGGGAGCAGAGGCATATTAGAGGCCCGGAGAAGCCCTCAACTATGAAACTTGTAAATATAAACTCTAGTGGAAAGTCCAATTGGTCGGCATGAGGGCCTGACAGCAACTTATTGATAGCATGTAAATGTTTTAAAATGTAGACATAAGCTCCATGCCCCGCTGGGTTGGATGGTGGGTTTGACGTGGATATATGGCCCCGGGCATTTTAGATTTATAGTTTTGGTTGTTTTCGGTCAGACCCAGATCCGAGAGTTAGATGTGAATAGTCTATACTGTGTACAGTAATGTTAGATTTTTTTAACATCTATAAATTTCATGTTAATATCCTCATACATTGTGTTCTAATTTGTAATACTATAATTTCATCTCTGTTAAAAGTGGTACCAAATGATTTGCTAGAATCCGCCAAGAGAAGAAGAAAAAGGTTATAGTATTGTAAGCAAGCAGCTTTCATATTAGACCAGCAGTCTAGATCAGTGTCTGTATGGGAATTTGCTAAAGTTCAACATGCCGTCAATGGTCGACAAAAATAAAGGCAAACGATTAGAATGGAATGCACCTTTCTAGTAGTGATGGGCATTTTTATTTTTAGTTCTCACAACTATATTATCAAAGCACATAATAAGCTATGACTTGTCTCGGAGTTGTTCTAACCATTAGGAACAAAGACTGTTGCTGGCAGTGCAACTCGCTTGCCGAATATGTCATGTTAAAAAAAAAATTGTGACCATCGTATAGCAGAACGTTAGGTGTGATTTTTTTTTCCACTAATCCATTTAAAAACTATTATATCTAACTATGGTTTCTTGGGCCCATTGACTTGTTTTTACAGTTCTCCCTTGTCAATTTCAGGGAAGTGCCAGTTGTGCTCTTCTATTTGAGTTTCTTGCCTCCTCAAGACAAGCAGGTTATACCCCAAAAACTGGGCAGCAATTGTTATCACGATATCGGTTACTACAAAAGAAAGGGACCCTCCCAAACTTTCAATAATTGTCTCCTTGCGGCTTATGCGACTAGCAAAATTCTCACTGGACCCAGGCTTTCAAAAAAAAAAAAAAAAAAAATCGCGATTTCAATCAATGTATCTTTTTTTACGTAATAAAGGGGAAAATGACAAATCTGGGTATGAGATTCAAAAATAAAAAAAAATTGGCTCTTAAAAAAAAAACTTTTGATAAGAGGTTGAGAATTGCACAGGCCCTATGGTCGCAACGCTGGAGGGATACAGCGCTAGTAAATATAAATTTACTTTTGGCCTTTAAGGAACCTCAGCAATAGACACATGGGAGAGCAGGTAATTTGTCTAAAGTACTGTGGGTGCTCAGCTATGTGCAAACAAGGAAAATGGGTGGTAACTTGTTATTCTTGAAAGATCCAAATTGGCAGTCGTTTGCACAAATGCAACAAAAAAAAACTGGAGAAGCTTGGAGAATATTATTCCAATTAGTTTTTTTTTTTTTTTTTTTTTTCTTCTGCTCAGCCCGTACCATGCGTGTTTTATTCCACTACGGCGGTTATACCGTTAACTTCACTCTGGTCTTTGCCAAATTCCAATGCCGGTTACTTCAATTTAACGCATTGAGCACTGCAATATGTTGTGGCAAAGTGGCGGCCAACGGCTTTGGGGTCCATTGTCTTGTTGACCCTAGTTGGACATATCAGGTAAGACAAACTCCTTAATTTACAATGTGAATACACAAGGTACGTGAAACAATAACACTGCAACACTACCTTGTACTTGTACGATGACGTAGTGATAGTATGGAAAAGGGTTTTCCGGGTCCTAGTGCCCGAAAAGCCAAGGTTAGTGATCAGCGGAAGCCAACTACTAGAGATTGCCACTCCTTTGCTGCTATATATATATATTAAAAAGACGCGGTTGCATTCTCATTTCTACGCACAATCGGCCTTGTGAGAAAATAAGTTAAATAAAAAAAAAAGAATTCGAAAAAGTAAATAAATAACCGTTTCTTTGCAATCACGCTCAAGTGACAGACTTGATCTCATCTGATACACTGGTCTTCCTATTGCTTTCAATTAGGCATATCCAACAATTGTTCGTGTGTAGAGAAGTTGGGATGTACCACCTTTTAAACAAACAATGCGAGGTTTTTTTTTTTTTTCATTATGTGGCCATGGAATAAAATATCTAATTCAGATGTACGAGATCAACAATTACAGCACCTTCAGGAGAATTGAGTGAACAGATTCTACGAGGTAGGTTCTATGAATAGCGCAATAAAGTTACATGATGGATATACAATCTCTGTTACTGCCTAAAACCTAGAACTCTACCAGGGTTTTTGTTGCGAAAGTTTAAGTTCTCGTTGGAACTAAGGCAGTTCGACTGCCACCGTATGTTGCATCTCCCTCAGTCAATGTTCCAAGGAAGGATCGAGAAATAAGTTACTGATTGAATTTGAACATCGGGACCGGCAGATTATGATAGCAATATGTAGCAATGGTTTAATACCGTTTCTCTAATATTAGCGACACCACGATAAGCTGTAGCCCAATTATTGCCCCCGAAATTTCCCACATGTATGATACCAGCGCCATCATTAACTTGTCCCATGTGGATTGTTTAGTCCTGACAGTTGCTATTCCCAACAGTTTACTATTGTGAAATCTAAACGTTTGGGCCATTTAGTCAGAACCGGGGCAGGTTAAGCCGAGCCACAATTTTTCTACTACAAATTCAAGTAAAAGAAATACAAAGCTGATGCACTATAAAGTCAATTTGTTATATGGAGGGGCTCGGAAAACAAAACTGGTTCATATAATTATGTCTACAAAATGTTTCATGAGACTAGAATATTTGCCCAATTGTTATGACAATAAACTGGTATATATCTATGGCTAGAGAGATTTTTTTCTATGACGTTTGAACCAGTAGCATGAGTAAGAAGTGCCATGTCTAGGTAATATGCTTGGGCTAACGGGCCATCTGGGGACTCCATTAAAACCCCTTCTTTGCAAGCATGTCAGTAACATGCAGGTACAAAGCAATCGCATTGAACGGGTTTGGAATTCCCAGCAGCTTTTTCCACTTGTATTGTACAATGTTTGTAAAGTTGATCAAGTCCAAGTGATCTACATGATTGATGGTGCCAATATACTCCCCCCACTTGGCGGACTCAACGCTAACCATGCCGTCGTTATCACCTTCTTGTCGGTAGAGGCGCACCCATGCCTGCCGAAACACACCAAAAAAATGAGGTCGGGCCTTGGCACCATAGGAGAAATACGCCACGGCAGGGTCGTCTAGAACAGTTGGGTTGAATTTTTCCTTCATGAATGCACGCGTGAGCTGCTTAAACCCCTCAGCGCTGTTGTCATCAAAGCCAAGGGTGGGTAATACGCGGTACAGTGCAGGGAAGTTATCTGGACCCAGGGGTGACGCCACGAGTAGGTCGGCAATGTACGAGCCGCGGTGGGGGGTCGCAATGGTTGTTAACGAAGACACCTTGATTGCAGCGTCGCTCGTACTCAACGTCTTTGCGCGCTCGGGAATCAACCGCGAAATCACGTACCGCGCGTCCAGCCCGCCCATCGAATGTCCAATTAAGTTGATGTTGATCACAGGCCGTCCATCCGCTGCCGTCTCGTTTGCTGGAACCTTGTCAACAATCGCGTCAAGTAGATATTTTGCCCGCACTTCAATTGACGCTGTTGGTGCAACTGCTGTCGTGTACACTTCAATATTGTTGGCTGTGAGTGCTTCCTTGATGCCATGCCAGTACGAGAATGGCGGCGCTAGGGACAAGATGTTGAGCGAGTCAAACCCGCACAGCCCATGACAGAGCATGACAGGGTGCTGTGGCGTTTGATACTTTTCACGAATATACTGGTAATCGTCAATAATCAGCCGGCTATCCGTCGTGGGGTTCTTTGCGCCCTCTTCAAAAGACAAAGTTTTCTCACGGAAGTCAAGCTTTTTCTGCCCCCGCGCTGCCGACGTGTGTAAAGCGGCAAGAGCGCAGGAAGGGGCTCGCTGTGAAAAGGCAAATGAAATTCGTATGCAGTGAATAGATCTAAACATAATATCAACGAGGTCTGTGCGCGTATCCAAAAAGTGTTTACGCCGATTTCCATCGTGAAAGTATATAATTCGGCGGCTAGCCGCCTCTTCTTGGCGGACAACTTGGAAACGTTAAACCCTGTGTCAAAGATTAACACCCATAAAACTCTACAAAGAGATTTTCACGTGACCACCATTTGAAATTAGAAGGAGAACTCAACGGGGTCCGCTTGCCAGGGCGTGAGCGCTCCGACAATGGGTAACGATACAATTGACAATACAAACTAGAAAACATACAAAATAGAAAGTATTAACTTGTAATTTTGTGATCTTCAATGAATGTAATATAACTCAACTGCTATTAGACGTTGGTATTGATATAACAGGAACTGATTGTCTTATTGTAATATTTCAAGTACCGCAATTTCGAGTATAGACCAAAAGCTTTGGTACTTAGACACAAATCGCTAGTCACAATCCTGGCATGTTTCGCCAGCGCCACAACCAGATGTGATTTGAAACTTGATAAGCAAACCGCTTTTACCTGACCAAAAGTCAATTATATATCTTCTTTCATATTTATCGCTACATTTATTCATATATTGATCTTAATATTATACAATATCAAGGTTAAAAAAACGAGCTAAAACTTAACATAATTATATATACAAACCCTTTTATAAAAAGCTATGGTATGTGACAAGCATTGCACAATGATTGAAACTGTCTGCTATGATACAATGAACTAATTTCTTTTCTAGAAATCAAGCTCAGGCACAGTGATAGACTTGGTTACTGTGTATTCCTCAAGTCCCCACTTACCGCCAAAGCGACCGTAGCCGCTATTCTTAATTCCACCGTGCGGCATGGTACCTTCGTCATGGACTGTTGATCCGTTCACGTGAACAGCACCGCTGTGTAGGGCCTTTCCAATCGCAATTCCTCGGGCGGCGTCGGATACCCATACACTTGCAGACAAAGCGTAATCGCTTTCGTTGGCTAGGGCCACCGCCTCTGCAATGCTGTCGACTGGATAGACGCTAGCAACTGGACCAAAAGATTCCTCGGTGTAAAGTCGCATCTCTGGGGTTACGCCAGCAAGGATAGTCTTGTGAACCAATGCAGCCTTAGCGGTACTGTCGCTATCAGAATTATCGTTTCTGTAGTATGCGGGGTCTAATTGACCCGCTACCAGTGTAGCGCCCTTGTCAAGTGCATCGACCACAAGCTCTTTGAGTGCCTGTACTGCCTGGACAGAGATCTGCGGGTGTGCACGGTAATGTGTTGTGTCATAATGCAGCGATGGCATGTTCTCGTTTTTGCTTTTATTAAAGTGCTCGGATTGTGCGCGAAGCAAACCGATAAACTCTTCGTAGTAATCGCGCTTGATGTAAATACGCTCCGTCGTCATACAGATCTGACCGTTCCCGAACCATGAGCCAAACAGGGTTGCAAACGCAGCATCCTTAGCCTGGTGCTCAGAGAGTCCGCTATCGATAATGGTAGGGCTCTTGCCGCCGAGCTCAAGCACTAAAGGCTTTAAGTGCTTGGAGGCGGTCACCGCAATCTCACGGCCAACACGTGTAGATCCGGTAAAATTGATTTTTCTGATGTAGCGCGAGCCCACAAGCGCCTCAACAACGGCCGGTGTAGTCTCTGTGTCGGAATTGATAAAGTTGAACGCACCAGCGGGCATTCCTGCCTCTGTAAAGCACTTCAACGTAAGCCAATGCGAGTGCGGGCTGCGCTCGCTTGACTTGAAAACAACAGGGCAGCCGGCCGCCAACGGCGTCGCAACAGCGCGCATTCCCAGGATTGATGCAGCGTTCCATGGGGCCATGGCAAGCACCGGCCCGATGGGCTCTTTAAAAATAAGGGGGACTCGACCTTTGCTGGAGATGGCAATGGTTCCCTCTAGGCATGCTGTAGTTCTGCTTGCAACTTCCTTTAGGTACGCCACGGAATCATGAAAAAAATATTCGGCGAGCTCTATGGGCGCACCCATTTCCTGTGACACGGCATGAATGTGTTCGTTTTTAGTCTCATTCAGAAGCTGAGGTGATGTAAAATGTTAGTTATAATTAGTCTTTAGAACTTCGACACCAGAAGTGTACAATTCTTCTGAAAAAAATCTAATGCTATGGAGGTTTCGGCGGTGGTGTCTAACTCACCTCAGCGGCTCTGAGTAATATGTCTCGGCGCTGAGCAGGAGCATATTTGCCCCAAGTTTTCATGCCTGCTGTGCCTGCGGCCTCGGCGGCAGCTAGTGCATACTCAACTGTCGTGTTGTGCGCACGATGTATCTCGGTGTTATTCCATGGCGACGTCACGGCGAAGCTTTTGCTCGAGTCAGCAAGGATCTTTCCGTTAATATACGCGGGAACTAGCGTAGTGGAAGATAGTCTTGTCGTTATCAACGGCACAAAGGCCTTCATTTGACGCATGCGGCGTCCAAATACTCTACTTGATCGAATCATGGGCCGGTGGTTTCTGAGACTTCACGCGTTCCTAAAATTCTTTTTTTTTTTTTCTCGAGAAGGTTAGATATACTGTACATGCTACATATATGTATTCCATATTAGATATTTATTATTCTTACATAAACAAATATACAAGTCAAATACTCAAGGCTTGAATCACGTCCCAACCTAATTTGCCGGCCTATTCTGGCCTTGTAGTTTCTAGTAAAGTCACCAATGGCCGTTTCATCATTCTTGCTCTCATGTACACTTGAACTCAAGATTAGGGATCTGAATGTAGACAAAAATTTTAGGTCTTTAAGAAGAGTTTTTTTTTATCTAAAATTGTAGACTAAATTATACATAAATTGACAAAAAAATACATGGCTATGTGCTTTAATCAACTAAAAAAGTTCCAAATGTCACTCTGGCTCTCATTTTGCTTCATTATCTTGATCAAAACTTGCTCGTAGCACAGAATATCATCTAAACTTCACGTAATTGCAACTAATAAAGAAGCTCTAAAACCTTACTTTCAGGGATTTTAGGAAGTATTTTGATAATAGCAACATCTTTTTTCATCAATCTCAAGTTCAGCGTCATTATAACCGATCTTTTTCAGAATCATGACGTCCAATTCGTCTAGAAAGTGTGAGTCTAGGTAGTGAAAATTCTTCCTTTTGACAATTATTTTTATAAGGTATATATATATATTTCTTTTTTATTTTTCTATTTTTTTTATGAAGAATCTCTTTTCTATGACCTTTCATCAACCAAAATACATTACATTGAGCACATATGTAACTTTTCAGAGAAAAACGACAAGAATCCTTAACTTCATTTACGGATTTCAAGGATTTTATATATAAAACTAATTCAAAGAGAACTTTTTTTTCTTTGTACAGATTTCCCATAAAGTAGAAGGTCCTTAATCGCAAGTTAGGGTGTATAGTAGGAATACGGTCTTTCACGCACTAGCTCATTTGCCGCCGCCTCAGTTGTTTCATCAAATCTGAGACCATTATAGGTATATATATATAGATTTTCACTTACCAGGCTCCTCAAGCCGACCGTGAGTCCGTTATTGTCAATGTTTTTCCACCTCTGGCCAGCTCCAGCTTCATACTCCCTTCAAGCCTTGTGATGGCAAGGACGGTGTCGAGCTTCCCATTATTATAAAGTCTCTTGATAGGACCATCACTGATCACATTTCTTTGGCGGGTCCCTAATTGAAGTACCGTGGTCACCTACAGAAGACTGCTATATCTTAAAGAGACGAGGACATTAATTGAACTGTCATTGATGGTGAGAAATTTGTTGAAGGTTCTTCTCGCAAGCACGCTGCTCTTGAGCACAGATACTTTGGCTGATATGCCATTATCATCAAGTCCCTTTCTCGTATCCACAAGACTAACTTGGAGAAGCGTGGTCTATTGCCCTTCACTTCATCCACCCCGAGGACTTCGACAAGTTCAACCCACCGACAAGATATCTCATCTTAGCCTTAAGAAGCTTGCCCTTGGTAAGCCTGTCAAGATTGCTACCCCCAAAAGAGGGTGCTGCATGGGAGACTGGGCATTCTCACAACTACAAGAATGAGCAGTTCAAGTGGTTAAAGTATGGTTCTGCTTTGAACAATATGGCCGCTGCCAAGAAATAAGCGCTTGACAAGTAGAAAGGTATAGCATTGACTTTTTTTTAATTTTTTTTGTGAGCTTGTATAAAATTATTATGTAGTAAACGAAGGTGTAAATATGCGTGTGTGGCCAAATAGCGGTAGAAATATCAAGCATAAAACAATAAAAATATCCATTTCGCAAAAGTGTCGTTTTCTTTTTTTCTTCTTTTTTCATTTTCCACAACTAGTGCACCAGATGTTGTTTCATTTTCTCTCCACAAATACAAGCTCTTTGATGCTTAATCCGGTATTGAATGTTCATTAGCTGCACTCGATAGCAGCAACTTTTTTCCAACCTTCCTGTGTCGTCTGAGTTTAGGGGAAGTTCATAATCAAGCCTTATATACATATATTTATTGGAGATTCGAGCCTCTCGTCCACTTGAGCTCCTTCATACCGACACCAGTGGTTCCAAGAATGTTCTTAACACTGGCAGCATTTTTTATTTTGTCACAATTATCGACGTCTATTCTCGTTTTGTTCAGATCGATCTAGTGACAAACAAGTGCAAGATACCCAGGCATGATTTGGGCAGTTCTCCCTTGGTGCTGAGGCTGCAATTTCTGGCCAAGCGTTAAAAATCCTGAATGTTCGGGAACTACAATTTCTTGCTGATTCACGACCGTGACACTCACCACAAGTTCACTATTCTCTACCAACAAACTTCAGCAGAATGACGATGCGAAACGCGTCAATTGCACTCTTGTGGGCGAGACCCAATACTTTCTCACGGACTCGCCTGCTAACATGTGGAATAGAGTTGGTCCTGATTTCAGGCTAACTCGGGAGTTTGGCAGCTCCGCTCATGTTGTCATTCCGGTCAAACGCCATCAACACCAGGTTTCACTCATTGACTGTTTTTCTGTGGAAGGTGAATTTCATTTCCTACAGTCTGAATCGCCAAGGGTTATCGTATTTTTGACAAGATATGGGGGTTGTCAAGTCTATGGATGTTGGATTTAGTACGAGGCTCTTTTCGTGTTTTTGATTTTAACAGTCTTGTTTTAGCCTCGTTTCAGTATCTCCTCAGTCTCGCCCCACTATTGCCTCAGTCTCGCCTCAGTCTCAGTCTCTTCTCAGTATCTCTCGGTACAGGTGGTTCTTCTGCTGCTGTCCCTAAGGTCTCGAATTTTTTTTTGGGTCATTATCTCCCTTATTTTAGTACGTGTACCTTTCTGCTGTGTTTGTCCTATCTAAGTCTTCTGCTGGTATTGTTTCCTCCGACTCTCCTGCCGTGGTACCTATTCCGGTTCTTCTAACACTTGTGATCCCCTGGATATCTATATATCTCAGAAAATGATATCTCTCTTCACGTCATCTCTGCCTGGGGGCTAATATTGTCTAGCCTGTGCTTGCTACTGGCTATCATGTTGTGATAATATATTGTTCTCATTCACATTATCTGATTTCTTTATTGTTGATAGTTGTCTTATCAATTTTAACGGAATGTTTTTTATTTATTTATTTTTTTTTTTTTAATTTTTAATTTTTTTTTATATTTTTTTTCATTTAATTTTTTTATTTTTTTATTTTTTTCATTTTTTTTATTTTTTTTTATTTTTTTTTTATTTTTTTTTCATTTATTTATTTTATTTTTTTATTCATTACAACAGAAGCTAATTTTTTTTTTCTTTCCTTTTTTCCTTTTTTAAATCCCTTCCCTGTTTAACCTTTCCATTCTTCTTGTTTTTATCTTTGATCATCTCCTTTGACCCCAGTTTCTTGACTGCGTGAATACGCAAAAGACAATAAATAAAAATAATAATAGAAATTTTTTCTTGAGTAATTGTCGCGGACAAAGCTGGATTAGACGGTAGCGCTGGTGGAAGCAGTAACTCGTGAATGCACGTCTATACTCTTCACCGCTGCTGACCGTTCTTCTTTTGCAATGCCTTCATGAGAAGTTGAATCATCTCCACGCATGAATTAGATTGGCGGCTTGCTAAATTGCCAGCAAGGTCGCGTAGAATGCGCAGTATTCGAGGAATGGCGCTGGAGAGAGGTGGATTAGACGGTAGCGCTGGTGGAAGCAGTAACTCGTGAATGCACGTCTATACTGTTCACCGCTGCTAACCGTTCTTCTTTTGCAACAACTTCATGAGACGTCAATTTTATTTGTATGCATGTCTTTGCTTGACAGGTTTTCTATATTACCAGTGAAATTGGGTAGCAGGTTCAACGTTTGAGGGGTCGCCTCTGTAGAGGT
>JAJMRT010000012.1:0-80184 GCA_030558065.1 Geotrichum phurueaensis
AATTTCGGGGTTTTTTTTTTTTTTTTTTTTTTTTTTTTTTTTTTTTTTCCCACATACTCTCCCCCCTTGCAAAATTAAAAAGAGCGACTGCCTGATTGGGAAAGCTACCGAGAGTTATCAGATTTTGCGCTTTTTCCAGTCTGAGCGTAGCGTATAATAACTGCCAAAAAGCAAAACAACAGCACCAAAAAGAACAAACAATAATGTAGTTTTTTATTAATTAAGAAAAAAGAATATTTGTAACTCTAAGTCAGATCATGTGTGGCTTTGAGATTGACTACGATTATTGCTCGTCTTGCCCGCACTACTATTTCTTGATTTCTCTGTGCTTGAAAAAAAAAAGAGAGAGAGAGAGAGAGAGAGAGAGAGAGAGAGAGAGAGAGAGAGAGAGAGAGAGAGAGAGAGAGAGAGAGAGAGAGAGAGAGAGAGAAAAATGAAAACTACGTGTTTCTAAACCGCAAAGGGCCAAGTAGCGGACCCGGTACTTACCAGCCAATTATTCACTTTCTTGATACTATAATAAAAGAAAAAAAAATTATTTCTTCCTTTACGTAACCTTAATTAAAAGGATGCGCACAAAGGTCAATGAGACAAACAGTCTATCTTGGATCAGATAAGGTCTGTTTCTGGCATTACCAGGAGACGCAAATTCGCTAACTAGCAGCAGCGTTTAGTCTGGGCAAGGCAGACTCAAAATCCCAACCTTGAGCTTGTACCAGGGGGACACATTGAAATTATCAATATCACTCATGGGAGAATAAGAATCCCAACTTTTATTATTGTATCTGCTTTTTATGACTATATATACACGGGGGGATGGGAGATCAATCGAAATGAGATCAACTAGAGAAACTGCTAATACAACAACAAGATAAAACACAAGGACGACAAACAAAACAATAAGAAAAAAAAAAAGAGCATAATAATAAACAATGAAATCAAAAGCATTCAGCCGTTACCTCTACACCTACTTCCGCAGGGAAGAAATGTGAGTCTTGCCAGAAGCCAGGTTCAGGAACAGGTTCTTGACTTCAGGCTTGAGGGCGGGGTTGTTGTTAAGAACAGGAATGATGGACTCTTGACCGTTGGCCTTGGTAGAAGTGGGGATCATGAAGCCGTCGAGCTTGCCCTGGAAGGTAGACTCAACAACAGATCTGAGCTCCTCAGAAGAGGCCTTTTGCGCCTGCTGAATGGCACGAAGAATTCTGGACTCACCAGAGTAGCCAATGCCAGGAGTAAATGCACTAATAGTATACTCGTTCACGGAGGCAACGTTGATGGTGGATCCCTTAACGCTCACCTGTCTACGAACAGCAAGGTGAGCCTCCTCGGGCGTCAGCTTAGTAGAAACGGGAGCCTTGGTCTGAGCCTTTCTTCCAGAGTTTCTATCTCTTCTGGTGTTTTTGTTAAAGCGGGAGGAGCGGCCCTTGGCTTGGAACTTGACATTGTTTCCGTTGGGAGCACGGTTGAACTTGTTGTTGCTGTTGTCGTACTTTTGGAAGGGCTTCTTGGTAAACTGCTTACGAGGGGTTCTGGTTTTAGACATGCTAGTCTCACCATTGTTGAAGAGTCGACTGCCCTGAGACGAAACATGCAGATCAACCTTCTCAGAGGTCGAGTCGGTAAGCGCAGATTTTACCTCTGCGTTGGCACGCTCAGCAGTGGGCTGAGCTTCAGTCTTGGCGGGTTTATCAGATCTTCTTTGCTGGCCGTTGTTGTTTCTGTTTCTGTTGAAGTTCTTGTTGAATTTCTTGGGTTGTTCAGACGAGGCCTCAGTGGATTTACGGCGGGTAGAGTTGTTCTTCTTAGCAGGGGCCTTGATCTTGGAAAAATCCAGGTTAGAAGTAGGCTTGTTAGCCTGGTTGTTATGAATAGCCTGAATTCTGCCAATGAAAGCAGAAATGTCAAAGGCGGCAGGAGCGGCGGCGCCCTTGGTGGTGTTGGGCGTGGGCACCTCGGTGGAGTAGCATGCAATGCGTCTGGCCGCGACCTGAGTGAGTCTGCCGGCAGATTTCTTAATGGTCATAAAAGAGGACATTATGCTAGAGTTGTAGGTATGGAACTAGTCGAACAGGACAATGAAAAATTGGAACTCAGAGAGCTTGAACTTCTTTTATAGATATTGAAATCAAAGTTAAGGGAAAAAAATGTCGGAAGAGGAGGAAAATTTTTTTGAGTTTCTATTGAATTTTACTCAGTGAGTTTCACAGCCCTCTGATTGGCTTGAATCTAAAAAACTGGAACGACAGACAACAGGGCAAGGTCAAAAACTTCATTTTCTTCTCTTTAGGTAATGATTAGGTAATGAGAGGATATGCAATGGTACTTGGACTATAGCCTATATTGTTTAGCACATGGGTGATACTCACACTTTCTTCTCCTGAAAGCAGCCATCGCCGGGTAACAGTCATTTCTCACATTAACAACTGGTGACCTGTCAGAAATTTTGTGTGCACGTGACAAGTTGTCCCTTTTAATCTTGAGCTAAATCCGATCCCCTCCAGCTGGGGCCTGTGAATAAATCCCCTTTCAAAATTTGGCCATTTTGTTCATAATCAAGAATTTTTCACCTCCACTAGACAGACTTTTTTTTCATCTTTATAATATACATTCGCCTTCATCTCCTTTTCTGGCATTTCTAGTAAACGTATCATTACTTTTTTTTTGATATCTTCACACAGCAATGACTTCAGAAACTGAGTCACATGTTGACTCCAAAGGTAGGTCTGTTTTACTCCGTACTCTCTATACACTGCTCTAACATGCGATCTGTTTCATAGAATCTTTGGAGACCAACATTTTAAGACTTAAGCTTATTCAGGCATTCAAATCCTCCACGAAAGACCAGGTCATTGAGCTCATCAAGGCAAATGCACTGCAAATCAAGATTGATCCAAGCCAAGGCTTTCTCTCTGCCAGCGACTTTCACGCCCTCCACATCGCAGTTCAAGCAGCTCCTTTAGAAACCATTAGAGCCATTCTTTCCACGTTCAAGAATGCCCCTGCTTTTGATATCAACTCAATTGAACCCTTAAAGGGCGACACTCCTTTGCATGTAGCCGCGAGGTATGGTCGTTCTGACGTAGTCATGTACCTTCTTTCTCTTGATGGTATTAATGACACTGTTACCAATTTTGCTGGCAAGCAGCCTGTGGAGGTGGCCCGCACGCCAGAACTTGCTGAGGCAATGCAAGTTGTTAGAGCACAGTATGTTGGTAATGTTGCTATAAAAATGAAACGTTTTTTTGCAACCAATGACATCCCCGCTTTGGAGGAATTACTATCAATTCCGCGTGCTGCAACTTTGCTGGACATTAACGGCCAAGATCCCGACACCGGGTCTACCGTTCTTCATGATTTTGTCAAAGCCAGGAACATTCCCATGGTTGAGTTTATTTTGTCACATGGTGGTGACCCATTTCGCCGTAACTCAAAGGGAATTTTGCCCATCGATGCAACCAAAGATGAAACAATAAGACGCCTATTAAAGCAGGCGACGAAATCACAAACTGTAATGATTCAGACTCCCGGGTCTACTCACTTGCCAACATCTAGTGTAAACAATGGAAATCCGGGAATTAAGCCCGGCGACCCTGCCACTTACTATCCTAACATGGATGATGATACCCCACATCTCGCGGGTCCTGCTCCTAGCATGAAGGGGTTTTTAAAGAAGTGGACAAACTTTACCAGTGGCTACAAGTTACGGTGGTTTGTTTTGGAAAACGGTGTCTTGAGTTATTACAAACGTCAGGATGACACTGAAAGTGCCTGTAGAGGTGCCATCAACATGAAGCAGGCCCGGCTTCATCTTGATTCTACGGAAAAGCTGCAGTTTGAGGTTATTTCTAAGGATTCCTCTAAATTTCACCTCAAGGCCGATCATCCCGTTGAGACCAGTAGATGGGTCTGGGCATTGACTAATGCGATTCAGTACGCTAAAGACCAAGAAAAGATTAAGAATATGCAGCAATCAACTGGATACACATCTGCATCTGCCAATCAAGGACAATTGACTGCTGGAAATGCTTCTATTTCCAAAAGTTCTAGCTCCAGTCACCTTGCTAGACAGATCACAACTCGCAGTGCTTCCTCAAATCCCAAAAGTGCCGAGGACTCTGGGGCTGGAAACAATAATGTTGCCAAGCTTGTCTCGCTAAGCCACCAGGAATTAAACCGTGCGGATGACAACTATCAGTCTGATTATGAAGACGACGATGAAGAGGACGACGAGGCTCTCAATGCAAAAGAGGCTCCTTATAGTGATGAAATCCTTTCAGCATCTGACTCAATAAAAATCGGTTTAAGTAGCGTGGCTAGTACGATAAAGTCGCTGCGGCACAGTAGCGAAGCTGGAAACTTAGAACGTGCTGATCTGGACAAGGGTTTGGTAGCTCTGGATCAAGCCATGGGGATGATCAACACGCTCATATCTCAATACAGCCAGCACATTACTGAAAGAGAAAACTTTTATAAACGCAGAATTGAGCGCGATCAAGAACTCCAAAACCTGTGGACTACAACCATCCGCGATATGGAGCTGGAAAAGGACCGGATTGAGGGTTATTTACACAAGGCACGTAAACAGCGCAAACAGGCCAACAAAGCGCTCAGAGAAGTCACTGGCTCGCCAGGCAGACGCCTGAGCAACGCAATTGTTACTCCAGTTACACTTCCTACCACTGAAGATTTGAACGAGCCCAGCCTATCGACTCAGGAAGCCCAACCAGTTACTTCACCTGTTGCTCGTCCTGCTGTCACTGTCACCGCTGATACCAGCGACGACGATGATGAGTCTGACGAAGAGTTTTTTGATGCTGTTGACTCTGATGACGAGGACGAACTTGAGAATACCCAACCTGCCAAATCCGAAGTTCCAAAAGCGATTGAAAAATCCGCCGCAGCTGACAACGTTTTAGCGCAAGAAAACCGAGACGAGCTGACTGACATTCAGCGCGAGGTTCTAGACCGAATTTTGGCCAACAACTCGTTTGCTGGTTACGAAGACGGTCCGCGTAAAAAGCTGCTTTTGGACGATGACGATAGACCCAGAGTCAGTTTGTGGGGCGTACTGAAGAACCTTATTGGTAAGGACATGACAAAAATGACATTGCCGGTGTCGTTTAATGAATGCACGAACTTGCTTCAGCGATCCGCCGAGGATATGGAGTACACTGACTTGTTGGATAAGGCGGCAGCGATTGTTGACGACCCTGGTGAGAGATTGGTTTATATTGCTGCGTATGCCGCAAGTTCATACTCTTCTACTATTGACCGTATTGCAAAGCCTTTCAACCCCTTATTGGGTGAAACATTTGAATACTGCCGTCCCGACATGGGATACAGAATGTTTAGCGAGCAAGTTAGTCACCACCCTCCTATTGGCGCACTGATAGCCGAGTCGCCGCGCTGGGAGTTCTATGGTGATTCCAACGTTAAGAGTAATTTTTATGGCCGAAGCTTTGACATTAACCCGACAGGTCTGTGGTACTTGAAGCTGCGCCCCAACAAGGGTGCCGAAGTTACAGAAGAAGTGTATACATTCCGTAAGGTGACTTCATCTGTTGTGGGTATTATCACAGGCTCGCCTACAGTCGACAACTTTGGTGACATGGAGATCACGAACCACACTCTTGGCTACAAGTGCATTCTTAAGTTTAAGGCCCGTGGATGGAGTGGAAGTCATGCTTACGAACTTAAAGGTACTGTTGTCAACAGTGCAGGAATTCCACTATGGATGGTGCGCGGCAAATGGAGCGACAAGATCTACGCTAAGAAGCTTGATCATCAGACTGCGGTTACTATCACCAATGGCATGCCCGAAACTGGAGATGGTTCTACCGATGACGCGGGCTCTGGCAGCGGCGGATCTGCACCTTTTGTGATTTGGAAGGTGCACGACCGGCCTAAGGCCCCATTCAATCTCACTCCATTTGCAATCACGCTGAACGCGCTGCCAGAGCGACTCAAGGACTGGGTGGCACCTACAGACACTCGGTACAGACCAGATCAGCGGGCAATGGAGGAAGGTCGGTATGATGACGCGGCGGATGAAAAGCGACGCGTTGAAGACAAGCAGCGTGCTATGCGACGCGAGCGTGAGCAAGAGGGTATTGAATACGAGCCTCGCTATTTTGATAAACGGGTGCATGACGTTAGTGGTCAAGAGTACTGGGCATATAAGGGCAATTACTGGCCGCTTAGAGAGAAGCATGAGCTTAAGGATAAGGGTGATATTTTCTAATTTGGGTGTGACTGATGGTGTCGGGTTATAATCTTTATTTTCTTTTTTATTTTCTTTTATTTTTTTGCCGAGACAAGCACTAATGTTATAACTAATAAATTTCACATGCCCAAAATCCCTGAGGTCTAATAAATTTCAATTACTTTACAAATGTTGACCTATGAAGAACTCACCCTCCAAAAGGTTGTACTTTTCCTTTCCTGCTTTAGGCAAATTGTTACAATTGTAGCACAGTGCAAGGCTAGTGGGCGCGTGAAAACGTTTTTTTTTTCTTTTTTGCCAAGCTCCTTGCAAGATGCAATTAATTTGAGAGTGCAATAATTAGGGGTTTAAGTTACATAGATATAAAGCCGAGAGGTTAGCTACTGTAGCTGCTCAAGATCATGAGTGTTTAATAGTTTCTAAAAGTTGTAAAATGAAATAATAATATAAATAGTAAGCAGAACAAGTGTTAAAAAATCTACAGTAGTAAGAAATGTTTATCAAATCATTATAGTATATTTTATATAAATTTATATATCTATATGAAAAATAAAAGAAAGATTGGGCCAGATGAAAAGAGAATCTTGTTAATGCTGTTTTTTAAAACAATAATACTTATATATGAAAAATCAGTCTATTGACCTTATAACTATTTGGAAACTACACACAGAAGACATTAATGCAACAAAAATAACCCTCTTAGCGGGGAATGCGCCATTCACTATATATTTCATTCACTTCAAAGGCATTGAGTTGTTCACAAACTTAGTCCGTGTGTCAAGAGAAGCCCGACATGATCGTCACTTCAGTGCGTTATGTTGAGTGGGAGGGCAAGCTGGTAAAATCTTGACAGGCTATGCTGTTAAGCTGACTATCAATTGAGGAGGTGCGGTGACAAACCGAGGATCTTGACCATCGCTTTAATGCCTTTTCTTGATATCAAATAGAACATTGATGTCAAGCTCCGGGGGACATGTTCTCAGGTGCATACGCCCCGATTCGCAGAGGGCGCAGTCCTTCAGCAGGTGCACAACCGTTTCAGGCTGGCCACATTTGCACTTGTAATTTCTATCTGAGATTCTTACCCTTTCAAAATAGAATCTTATGGCTCCATGACCAGTTCTCAATTGCACTACCTTGCTAAGGGTGTGACGGTTCGCTAAAGAAAATACTTGATACACAAATTCTGGGACTATAACAGAGATTGTCTGATAAACCTGGCTTTTCATCACAGAAACCACATGTAATACAAGTTTTGAAGACAATATATTCTAACAACCTCAGAAAATTCTTTTAGCCCTGCTGAGTACTAGCGAAAAAAAGTTTTTTTTTACTAAATTCTTTTGACTAACTATTGATAGTAAGTCTGTCCAGAAAGGTAGGAATTTTTGCCAGGTTTGAAAATTTAGCGAGATGAAAAAAAATATCCTAGAGGCCAGGTCCAACTATTAAAATTAAAAAAAAAGTATATATTGCAAACCATGCCATTTGGTCATAAGTGGTTATGGCATGTAGGCTTATTTTGATTTCATAATAATTTTATGGCATGATTTTTCTTCTATTTATTGTATATGTATTAGCCAAAGAAGTTAACAATAGTAATTATAGTTTATCAATCTGGCCTATGATCCAGTTAGTTATACCCACCAAAAAAAAAAAAAATAAAAAATAAAAACATTGTTCCGAGCGCCAAAACATCACAAAACGGTTTTTATGCACAGCACGGACCTGCAGACTTTTTTTTTTTGTCTGGGTAAACGAAAAATACCAGAAAACAATCATGGACTACTAAACGGTTTTTTTTCTAGGTAGAGCGGCCAAGTTAGTGCTTTCGTTTATTTATTAAAAAGGTCCAAATGGACAAGTTTAATCAAGCGGTTGATAACTGCAGGCCCTAGGGTGGTAATAAGATCATTATTATAAATGGACAAAAGGAAAAAAAAAATTACAAAGTATTTATAACTCATAAATGTTTTCTGTGTATAATTTTTAAATAGTTCTAAGGACAATAAACTGATTATATATATAACTTATAAGACACATGATTGATGTGTTACTTACCTCTATGGAAATTGCAAAGAGCGGGTCGACTCTAGCTCATTTACTATTCAATAAAGCTCTAAAAAGATACTTTCTCAGTTATATTTTTTTCCAATTGATGCAAAACAGCCGATGTTTTGTTGTTGGTTTTTACCGATCTGTACTCATGACTCTCTGTCTCTCATGCTCATCAGCACCAACACTAGGCTCATCACCAAAAGTTGAATCTTTAAAGATAAAGTCAATCTATATATTGCAAATGGAACTCCAATCATGATGTAAACAAAAAAAAAGCCCAAGACAAACTAGCCTCTTCAATCCCCCGCAAAGCAAAAGCCGAAATAGGCAAAGGCTATTTTCCGACTTTGCTTTTTAGCAGTTGTAGAAGATGTACAACAGAATTAGTGTTGGTTATAAAAGTTAAAACAAGAGAATAGCAGCCGCAACAACTGAGGCTTGCTTCAGTTATTGAGTAGTCTGTACTACAATATGATGTATATATCTCAATTCTTGCAACAAACAAAATAGATGTACAGTATAAATAGAAAATCAGTTTGTTATCATTTGGAACATTAAAAAGGCAAATATGGCAAGTATAATATGGTCCAGAAGGAGGAGCGTTTAACAGATGTGCCAATTTCCTCTCTTTAATTTTCATAATCATATACTTATGACATGATTAAATACATGTTTACCCATATATATATACATATAAAAGTAGTGTTGATTCCATTGGTGATATTTAATGTGCATAAAAAGCCAACATTATTGACGTTAAAGAAACCTCAGTTTAAAATTCATTTATTTTGTATCAATGACATAAGCATCTTTATCCAACCAATAGGAGTGCGACTACCCTGTATAAAGTAGTTTATTTGATACAGTATCAGTGTTTTTGTCTTTAATATCGGCAATATAGTTTTGGCCAATAATAGCAAGGCGAAAAGTTCACCGATGCCAATTGCTGTAAACTTGTTATGTATGTTTAGTACTTGGCAGATACTGCTGACATTGAGAAATTTTATTCCGTTTTTACAATGCTGAATTTCATGTAGAAATTTGACCCAAAAAAACAAGAAAAAAAAACATGGGCTCTTTGTAGTTTGACTCAACTGGTTTGAATCAACTGGGTTGCTATGAAAGCTTTGCTAAAAAGTTTCAAATGGGTAAAAAGTCGTTAGATATACACTTTGTTCATATAAAATGGACTATAAGTTTTAAAGAAATCTAAAAGAAACAAGAAAGTTATCATACAAGTTTTTTTATTTCAGCTGGCCTGTAACGGCCAAATTTCTCTCTCCCTCACTCCCCCTTCATTTTTAATTTTTCTTTTTTTCCAATCCATTTCCGGCATAAGTAGTGCTACTGGGGAGTTTTTGCTTATGACAACTACTACCATGATCTCCGCTTTACTCTTTTCTGGCTACTAACAACAGAAAAAAAATAAAAATTCTACTGCTACTGCTGTTGTTATTATTGTTTTTGGTCATGATACTTTTGTGCTTGTGTGATTCTGACCTCCCTTCTCTTGTTGGTTAGTGTTGCCTTATCGATAGGGGTCTTGGCGGACGACAAGAAAAAAAAAAAAAAACTTTTGTAAAAGAAAACTTTATTGGCAATTTTTAATTTGCACCTTAAAACCTTTAATTCTTTTCAACCATATTTCGCCCGCTTTTTTTTTATAAATACTTGTTTAAATTTCTTTAGATGGCATGTTTCCTTTTTTTTTATCTTTTTTATTATTATCATTATTATTATTATTATTATTATTATTATTATCATTATTATTATTAATTCTGCATTCTTTTTTTTATACATATATTAAAATCAACCTTCACACATAATGCATCCTTACTTTGCAAAACGAGCGGCATACTCAGCCCTTGACCTTGTTGCTCGCCAGGAGGAAGAGATTCCTCGTGGCCAAAACTATGACACTGGCGATATCGCCTATGTGGCAGTTTCAGCCTGTATGGTGCTCATTATGGTTCCTGGACTCGGGTTCCTATATTCTGGTCTTGCGCGCCGGAAATCTGCGCTCTCAATGATTTGGGTTACTCTCATGGCTGGCGCCGTGGCGCTCTTCCAATGGTACTTTTGGGGTTACTCGCTCTCCTTCTCCAGTACTGCTACTAATGGGTATATTGGTAACCTTGACTCCTTTGGGCTTAAAAATGTGCTGTGGGGTTCAGTTGATGACACAATTCCAGAGCTTCTCTTTGCAACATATCAGGGCATGTTTTGTATGGTGACATTGGCAATTATTATGGGTGGTGCTGCTGAACGAGGCAGACTCTTCCCCGCCATGGTATTTACATTTGTTTGGGCCACTCTTGTCTACTGCCCACTTGCTTGCTGGGCGTGGGGCCCTAGCGGCTGGGCTGGAACCTGGGGTGTTCTTGACTATGCAGGTGGTGGCCCTGTCGAAATTGGTTCTGGTGTGGGTGGTCTAGGCTACGCTATTGCCCTTGGTAGAAGAAAGGATAAACTTTTACTCAACTACCGTCCTCACAATGTTTCTCTTGTTACGCTTGGTACTATTATTTTGTGGTTTGGATGGCTTGGGTTTAACGGTGGCACTGCTCTTGGTGCTAATTTGAAAGCTGTCTATGCAATCTTTAACTCTAACTTGACTGCTGTTTTTGGTGCCATGGCATGGTGTTTGCTTGATTTTAGACTTGAACGCAAGTGGTCTACAGTTGCTGTTTGTTCTGGTATTATTTCCGGTCTTGTTGCTGCTACTCCTGCATCTGGAGTTATTCCTCTCTGGGCCTCTGTTATTCTCGGTACTGTCGCTGGTGTTGTTTGCAACTTTGCCACCAAGATCAAATATCTTATCCACGTTGATGACTCTATGGATACTTTTGCTGAGCACGGGGTTGCTGGTATCATTGGCCTATTGTTTAACGCTCTCTTTGGCGCTGATTACGTTATTAGTCTTGATGGAACTGAACATGATGGCGGCTGGCTTAATCATAACTGGAAGCAACTTTACAAACAGTTTGCCTACATTTGCGCCTGCTGTGGCTACACTCTGGTCATGACAGTTGGTATTGGCTATGCTATCAACTACATTCCTGGTTGCCGTCTCCGCACATCAGAGGATGGTGAACAGAGAGGTATTGATGATGATCAGATTGGTGAGTTTGCTTACGACTACGTTGAGGTCCGCAGAGACTACCTTGCCTGGTCACCGCCAGCTGCCACCGTCATCACCGGTGCCACCCCTGAAAACAACCCAACGACTCCGCCTGAGCCCGTTGCATCTCTGGAAAAAAGCGCATAAAACTTTTGTTTTTTTGTTTGGTCCTTTTTTTTTTCTTCTTCTTTTTCTTCTTCTCCATCTCTCTTTTTTTTTTTTTCAAAATTTTTTTTGTCTTTTTTTTTTTCGTACTTTAAATGATAGCCTATTCTATTTGCTAGACAATTCTGCATCTTTGTACGTTTGGAAATTTTTGCAGCGTAAAGGGTTCACATGGTCACAAGTTTGAAGAAAGTGAGAACAGAATTAAACCCACCTCTTTATTGTTAATATTCATTAAATAACAACAAAAGCCAGGTATCTAAATTTTAGGTTTATTATGTAGCCCTTGTGAATTAAATTTTTTTTTTCGGCTTGATGGTAGACCAGCTATGATTTTTTTTTTTTTTTTTTTTTTTTTTTTTTTTTTTTTTTTTTTTTTTTTTTTTTTTTTCTTTCATTGACTATGTAAACAACCTCTGCTTTGTACTTTCTTGAAGCTCTAGCGAAATTTTAGCTTCTTTCTAATCGATTTTTACTTCTTTCTTTGCCCGCCATGGAATGCTGCTGCTGCTTTTTTTTTTTTTTTCTCACCATAGAGGCTCACCTGCTTCGTTATACAAAATCAGATTTTTTGTATTGGGCCTACTAGCAAACATTGCAGAGTCCAGCTGGTCCTTTACCATAAAGCTCTTGATCTGTTTGGTTATTAAAATTTAATCAGTTGTTAGTCTTCACTTTTAAATCAATTCCATAAACCTAGAAAAGATTATCTTCAGTTCTAGCTCTTTTATTTCAGCAAGTAACCCGCCCATGCAAAAACAAGTCTGTTTGCAAATACCAGATCACTAAGAACTTGAAAAATTAAATCATTTCTCTGCGTGTATACTTACGCGATTAACCGCTTGTAACCCTGAATCACCCATTCCCATGAAATATGCCACTAGGCCAGATCCAATGGCTGAAGATACAGAGGTTCCAGACAACGTCACCGCTGAAGCCAGTGCCCCACTTCTGGTATTGGCACTTCCTCTGCTAGGGAGAGCGGCATGCGCGTCTAGGCTGTCCACGTCTACCCCGGGGGCAAACCCATCGACGCACTCACCCCAGTTAGTAAAGTCAGCAAGCTTGTCTTCGCGGTCGTCAAAGCTGCCTAAAACTAATACCTCTTCAGTGCTTGCGGGCGAGTACTGGCATGCTGTAGTGTTTTGGTTGCCCGCCGCCGCAATCACGGGAATATCCATGCTAATCACATTTTGCAGCGCTCGGCTAAACATATTGTTGTGCAGGGTTGAAAATGACATGTTGATTACCGCAGGCCGATTAGACATTTTCTTGGATCTTTGGACGTAATCAATTCCGCGCAGAACCCATGACAGCCTGCCACGTCCGTCAGCTTGTATCACCTTAACGTCAATCAGGTTGGCCTTCTTAGCTACACCGTAGCCACGCGACCCAATAACGCCGGCAACGAATGTACCTAAAATCATCAAAAAAAAATATATATATATATATATATTTACTTGTTTTAGCTAACATCTGGGGGTTTTTTTCATTTTCCTCTAATGGCAGCAATACTTACCGTGACCGTTGTCGTCGCCGTGACCCTCACCAGTGAAATCCATGCCAATGCGGACACGGTTCTCAAAGGCCGGGTTTCGCCGCTGGATTCCCGAATCAAACACATAAACATCAATACCCTTGCCGGCAGTAGGGTCGTACACGTAGTCGTATGAGTCTTTAGCAGTTAGTGCATGCGGCTGGGAAAGCCGGGCCAGGTGTCTTGGTGCTTCTGACTGCACCGCCGATAATTGGATCTCCACGTCAGGAGAAATGTCAACCACCTATATGTGAAAAGAAAAAAAAAAATATTAGCGCGACTAGTTATTAAATTTAAAGGCCGCGAGAAGAAAATAGAGGGTTAACGCGGCATGCTAGCTTTACTGTCTTTATGAGTATCATTTTGAAACCAGACACGCCGTACAACAATCATCAGACTTGTAGAGCATAAACTGTGGTGGAACTTATTGAAGTGACAGGAAAACTTGAATCATTTACTATGAGTAAAAAAATGTTTCATTCACTTACCATATTGCTGTGAGAAAGGAGACGTGCAAACCGAGTATCAAAATTACCGTAGATGGCGCGAAACTCCCCAATGGCAAGTCTGCCTTTGATACGGTGCTTTAATGAAGGGTATGCGCTTATAAACCTGCTAAAGCTAACGCTGGGTAGCAGCTGGATAATGTGCGATTCTGCAGCCACAGGCCTTGCGCACATGCAGAGAAGGCATGTAATAGAAAGAGCTATGACGTTAATGATTTTCATACTGTAGGTTCTTTTTCCATCCAGCTACCAATCACTTGCTCAAAGGAGGATTGAATAGGAATGTGGAATTGAAAAATAACAAAAAGAAACAAAACAATGAAGAAAAGAGTAAAGGATCTGTAATATAAAAGGGGAAAAAAGAATTGAGAGAATTATGGTTTGTTATAAATAATTCACTTGTGCATTTTTACATATGGTCAGTTGTGATTTTGCAGTGATTTTGCGGTTTCATTAATAATGTGATGGTTTTAGCACAACCTCTTTATCGAGCCCAAGGCGCCCTGACAGGTGTCGCATCCAGTGGCGGGGCCTTCCCTGGTAGTGCCGTCTGTAACGGCACGCTGCTTCGCTGTAAGTACGACTCATTGAGAGTAGAGCTCTGATCCTCAACGGGATCCGACAGTGGCAATGGTTGACCGCAATCCTTGTCAACCCAAGGGAAGAGCGCCGTACCAAACCAAAAATGCTGCACAACGGGGAATTTGCCTAATACCTCAGCAATGTACATTTTGACCATGCCACGATGAATTTTGTGCCAAGTGGCAACGCCGGTGACGTCGTATAAGATAGGTGAGTGTTCGTGAAAGGGACCACGCTTGACCTTGTTTATGAAGGCAATGGCGCTAAAATAAAGGTTACGGTCGCGTTCACGCTCAATGACGTGCGGGCGTAGCATCGACTTGGGCGAAAAGCGCGGTGTAGGTGTGTCTGACTGGGTGATGTCAACAATTTGAGCGGAGCCCAGGATATAAGGTAGATGAAAGTGGTCATCTAGTCCCCAAACTCCGTGACTACCGGCGGGTTCCAAGTTGTAACGAACAATAAGCATGCGGATCAGCTGAAAATACCACTCAAATATAACAAGAATATCTTCACCGGTAATATCTACTAGAAACCCTAGAGCCCATAGACCTCCAAAAAACGCGAGAAAGCTGAGCTCGTGGCCCGTGCCATAATCGAGCCGCTGGCGCGAACCAAAGCTCCCCAGAAAATACGATGTGAGCTCGATGTAGGGGTCTCCTTGTTCCGGCGCAGTAGGAGGGAGGCCAAATTTATTGCTAAGACTTTTGTGCGTCGTTGCAATGATCTTGTCATGAAACGTGCGAAATGCGAGGTTGCCAAATCGGCGCGGACCTTCAAGTGGTGGAGTATCTTCTGCCGTTGCAGCAATTGCTTCAAGCACAGAGATTAGCTTAAGTGCAGAAGGATTCTCTGTCGTTTCCGGTTTCTGCTTTTGCGATACTTTAAGGCACACGGTTTGTAGCAGACTCAAAATCCTGAACTGGGCAGCAGAGCGCTGAAAGGCGGGCATATCACTAGCCTCGTTGATGCACTTGACGGGTGCAGAAAACTGTGCCTGCAAAATCTGATCAACAATAGTTTTGTCCATAGCAATATTAATCTATAGTTGAGCTAGTTGATAAAAAAAATTGAATGGGGGGAGGGTAGTAATAAAGTTGGCCTCTGGTAGGTAGTGAAGGGAATGACGTTTTGAATTGAATCGTCTGGAATTTCTTAACCTCTGACCCTGTTCACAGTTTTTATTTTCGTGGGACCTTTTTCTATCAGGTTGTTTTTGTTTTTCTGTAGTACTAAGTCGCGTTGCAGAATTTCAAACCTCCCAAAATTTTTTGCAACTTTTCCAACTTTTACCACTCCCACCACAAGTAAACAGACACCCAGGTTAGGTCTTGAACAAGATCACTTTCCACGAATAAATACCTTCCACCACATTCTACTTGTGTTTTTAGGTTGGGCCATTTCAAGGTATGTTCTCTTTTTTTATTTTCTTTTATTATTCATACTTTTTTTGCGAATGGCATTTGTTGACGTTACATTTAAAGCACATCACCATAGTACTATCATAACATGCCGCCAACCTGGACAACAGAAGTCTTTTCAGAGCTTTACACGGCCATTCAATCGGCGGTTTTAAACAGAGATCAGGTTGATGTGTCTACCTTGACGAGACTGACTGATCTGTTTGACCAGGTCTTTGAAGATCTGCAAGGGCTTTCGTCCTACCCGCCCGCGTCAACTCAGCACCGCGAAGCGCTTACAAAAACACGTATGTATCTTTTGTTTATTTTGATTCACACTATCATTATGCTCTAATTCTGACTAAAATTTTTGTTTTCAGCTGAAATTGAGTCCAATGGTACCAAGTTCCAGCTCAACCAGGAGTTTCTCAATGTGACATTCGCGCTTTCCGACGAGATCTCAATTGACGAAAACGCTGCTGCCGAACTAATACTTAATGCTTCCGACAACTTCAATCGTCTCAGTCTTGTTGGTATTCAGGGCGGTCTTGTGTCATTCCATCTCCGCCGTCAATACATTCTCGATCTAGTGCGCTTCCTGCTTAGCACCAGCGGCGAAGAACATACGGACCAGCTCAGTACAAAATTCAAGTCATTTGTGCAACGGTTGGTCGCCCCGTACAAAAACGAATCGCTGCTTAGTCGGACGCTGCGTGATATGAAGGAAGTTGAGAATGCGTTTGTGGCGCTTCAAGAGAAGGAGAGTCGTGGAACATTTTTGGGCCAGCTAGAGAGCCGTGAGTTTGTGGAAACGCTCAAAATGCGCCGTGACTTCCTTTTGAGCGAGCATGATTCCTTGGGCCAGATTTTGACATTGCTTATCGAGCATGATCACGCTGATTTCACCAAGGACATTGCGGCTATTTTCACGCACGTTCAGGGCGTCGATGCATACAATACTGTGCTGCTGCATTACATTCCCGCCATTGCGCAGATTGGTTTAAGGCTGGACCCGAATCAGTCCGTCGAACCTGTGTCACTACCATTTAACGATATTCTTAAGGTGAAAAGTATTTTGAAAGATGAGAAGGCTTGGAAGCTGCAATACTGGCGAGGCGCCGTGCAGCTCATATACTACACCTACGCAGCAGGACTCCACAGAGCCAAGTCATATGAGGGCGAGAACCTCAAGGATGTTGATTTCAAAACTGATATTTTGGATCCTATTAGAGAGGCTATCGATGCCGGTGCATTTGAACTGCTGCTGTTTATTGCCAGTGATATTAACCCATCTGAGACCCAGTTTGAGCCTTTTTTTGACTTTCGACCACAATTGCAGTTTTACGTTTCTGCCTACAAATCACTCGGCAAACTTTCAGAGAACTTTTTGGCACTTTTGTTCACAGCGCTTGAGAGACTTGCTGAAGCTATCATTACGAACACTGCTGATATTCTGAGAGAGATGCGATTGAACGAAGAGGATATGTACCTTGCGAATGCTCAGAATGAGGTTTACCAAGATGGGGAAGATCCCGTTGGCGTTGATCTCGAAAGATTTTTCATTTTCATTTCATGTCTATACAATGGTAGAACCGACGCGGCAATTCAATTTTGGTCTGATACCGACAATGATCTCTACGGATTTCTTCAATGGGCATCTCAATGCGATATTCTTATCATGTCCGCCGCATTTAGCCACATGTTTGCCTCTCTTGCCTCAGGTCCCAATTGCGCACTAGCTGCCCACAAATTTCTTTCAGAATCGACCACTAGCACCTCCTTCCCATCGCGGAACAAAAAAGCTGCGCTCATTTCTTGGAATCACATTTTTGGCACTATCAAGGATACGATCTCAAGATTGAAGCCCCCTCAGCCTCCACCAAGCAGTCTAATTTTAGCCAAGGCTAAGGTGATTGCCGATATCCCTGATTTAGATCAATTCGATATTTTGATCCTTACCAATTATTTGAGCATTTTATCTCAAGTTGTCACTTATAGTGACGAAGCTAGAGAGAAGCTACTTTCTAGTGATGAGATTAATCTAGTGAATGTTCTTTCCGAGTTTCTTTCATTTTACACTCCCCTGTATGGACCCATTCTTAATATTTTTGCTGGTCTGGCGTTGACAACAACATCTAAGTTCAAAGAGCAAATTTGGCTCTCTTTGGATCTTTGGTTGTTTAATACTACTATCGCTTTTCCTCAAAACGAGTACCTTGGTGCCAATATCCCAACCAAGGAACGTTTTAGCAGACTACTTGACACATATTCCTCTGTCCTAGGCTTTACCCAGTTATTGGAGACTCTGTTGCGCAAGCCGGAAACCACTGATGGTCTGTATAGCCTGCCTTACCCCGATAAGCTCGGTGAGAAGTACAGAACTCCTGGAATTGGTCCCTACGTCGACTATATCATTAATGAAGTCTTTTACACTACTGGTTCCACCGACAGTCTCGATAAGGAAAGCCAGCTTTCGTTACAAAGCCGGTCAGTCAAATTTATTCGTAACTGTCTTGATGTGTTGGATTCTGACATCACTGTTCTCGCCACCAATTCTGGTATCAACCCTGACTTAATTGTCAAGGCCCCATCTTTCCTTTATTATTTATTGGCACACCCGAGTGCCCCTGCCATGAGCTATCTGTTTAGCAGCAAGATCTATACAGTGTTGGTCAGTCTAGCGTCTGTTGGTATTGACGCTATTTCTGACCTTCCCGATCATCATCCCATTGTTCAGATTCTCTTAGACAGTTTGAGTATTATCAACAGTGTCTTTGAGTTGCAAGCTACTTTTCTTGATGTTGTCATTAAGGCCTCGAAGACTTCTTCTGAGACTGGTATTAGTTTGAGCACCCACGGCCTTAGCTCTTTTGAGGATGTCTTTTTGTATAACCTCTCTATCATTTCGCATTTGGCGCTCTATGTTGGTTCTACAAACATTGATCTGGCGCGTTTATCGTTGAGCCTCCTGGACAGAATTTCACATTCATCTCAATTCTCAGCGTCATCGGTGTCAACTATTGATTCTCGCATTAGAGGTAACCGTTTGCTGAGCATCTTTGAAACAGTTGACGAGTCAACCCGCATCAGGGAAGGTTTGATTGAGCAGATTGAGCGTTCTGGTGATTTTTACCTTGATGTTGAAACTTCCGAGAAACTCATGTTACTGAAAGAAGAGATTATCAAGTTCATCATTGTTAACTTATCGAAGGACTCTAAGGTCCCTACTATTGCTCATTTTTTACTTGGCTTCAAGATTAACTCTGACAGTTCTTTGTCATTGGACCCTGAGCGTGGTGGACTTGCCTCTGAAATCTCGTTACTTCGTTCTATACTGACAATTTACGAGAGCTCTGTTGCTTACATTTCGTCTGCCTCTGTTGAAAAGGTGTTTACTGTTGTTGCAAGCCGCTGTGGTCTTCTTGTCCAGCTCCTGTTGCAAAATCCTACTTCTTCATATTTAGTTTTGGACTACCTCAGAGAGTACGATTTCTTTTTGCGTCTCCTTGATATTGAACCCATTGTTGAGCTTAATGCCTCATGGAATGGTCTGAAATTTGATGAAGATAACCTTTTCTTTGTTTCTGAGTCTTCTAACACTTTGGACAACTTTTTCAGCCACCGGGCTTCACTTCTCAAGTGCTTATCTGTCGAAATTCACACTGCTGCCACCAGCGGTTCCTTGTCATTAGTCTCTAGATTTACGGACTCACTGATCAATATGGACTTGAAAAGACTCAATACCTTTGGCACATCTACTGCTACGCGGATCTTGTCTTATCTTGATATTCTGGAATTTAACATTCCCAGCTTGCGCAGCAACGAGTTTGAGGTAGTGAAGATCTTTGGCGATCAAGTAGTCTCTCACTTTTTTAGAAAAGACAACACATTTGAAGACGGTCTCGCTGAGCTTAAGCTACTGCTTCGAGTCAAGGGTTTAGAGTTGGTTGCTACAAAGATTATTAGTTCTCTGGATGATCCCGAGTATATCAAGAGCATTAGCTTTGTGCTTGAACTTTTTACTAGGATGCGCGTATTTGCCAAATTAAGAACGAGCCAATTTGAGTATCTCAATTCTTGGGCCAAGCTTGTTCTGGTTTTGGTCAACGACTCTGATCTCAGTTCTGATATCAGATCGATGTTCCTCTTGGAGACATTTCAGGGTTTGATCCACAAGCTGGAAAAGTACGCCAACTCTGATGTAGAGTACGCCGAGAGAGTTGCCTCACTGCTGGTCTCCTTGTTTACCATGTATCAGGATGACATGGCCTCTTTGGTGAGAGGCAACGAGAAGGCGAATGTGCTGTCTGCTTACCAAAAGAACAGTTTTGATAGAACTCACTTAATGTTTAAGACTGCCATTTTGTCAATTCTAAAACCTGCCAGTACCGCCAGTTTCCGCTCGGAGCTATACGTCATTTCATACAAGTACCTTGGTGTGATCCTCGAAAATAGCTCCAGTAATTCTGATGCTCCGTCACCTGCAATTCGCAGTTGTATTCAGGTAGTGCGCTCCTCGGGTGACCGCCTTGTGGAGGCCATTTGCAACGATGCTATTAATGGTGAGGGCAACATTCGCGTGACTGCGTTGGTTCTCCTTGGTGTGTTGTGCAATCTTTCGCGTCGTGCACACTCCACGTTTTTGCTTGACAGTCTAATCAAGTATAACCTGCTTCTGCTGCTTGTCCAGTCAATTGTCCGCTACGACTCAATCTTGTTGCAACGCGATGCCACCAACTCTAGTGCACTTTTCCATGAGCTCATGGCCTACAAGGCCACGATGAGCTTTTTGTTACAGGCCGCTCGCACGCGCCAGGGCGCTACTCAGATCATTCAGTGTGGTTTGTTTAACGTGCTTAAAGGCAGTCAGATTCTCCGTATTGATCCTGATGTTGGCGTAGATGTGCCGCTGCTTATGGAGATTTCGAATAACATTTCAAAGGGTCTTATTGCCGCTGGCCGTCCTGTCGACATCATCGCTGTCGAAGAGGTTGAGGAGCCGGTAGTTAACGGCATTATCACCATTGGCAACAGCAGCAGTTCTAACAATGATCACTCTGCTGCGGACCCACAATCTACTTTCTACAGCATTGTTGCACCTTTATTCCAACTTGTTTCTGCGGTGCTGCTATCTATGGGCGGCGAAAACGAACCGGTACGTGCGCGCGTTGCGGCCTTTTTACAGGACCACGAGCTACTTGTTGTTGCCCTGCTCCGCAAGGAGGTACTCTCAGCCGCGGCCCTTGATGAACAGCAGCAGCAACAGCAAAAACTGGATATTCAGCTACAACAACCTCAACAGCAGCAACAGCAATTGCTAAAGAGAAATGCCAAGCTGGAACTTCTTGTTAAGCATGTCGTGCTGCTCGTCTCGCTTGCAAGCCAGCCTGGGTTTTAAAAAACGTCAAAAAAAATTAGTAGATTGGCAAGGTTAGTGGAGGATGGAGTAACAAAGAGCCATGGGCTTTCAGATTAGAATTAATATTTTTAATGTTATTGTACAAACAAAATTTTTCTTAATTATTATATTTTTTTTGTCAGTGGTTAATGTTGCAAAGATGGCTGTTTTCCTTTAAAAACAGTTGCATGTGAGTGTGTGTGTTTACAAAATAGCACTCATAAGAAACATTTGTTTTTAGTTGAATTACAACCTTACAACTCTTCAGTCATGTTACATTTGTTAAACTGTGATTAAATTGGATATTCATTTCCATTTTTTGTTTTAAAAATAAAAATACATTGAGACTACACTAAATAAAACAATATTATAGGTAGAACGCTTGTTACTCCAAAAAGCTTTCCCCCCATTGAACCTTTTCCTACTTGTGTTGATGCTAACAGCCTAGTTTCTGTACCTACTGCCAAATACTCGGTTGGCACTCTCCACGCTCTCGTGTGACACACTCTCCAGCTGCTGGATCTGGTCAAGCTTATCTTGGAGCTCAGTTGTGTGCGAATCAATCCACTGGAGACTTGACAGATGCGAGTTGAGAACCTTAACAATTTGTGTGAGGGCATCATCGGGATTCGCATTAGCTAGATCTGACTGCACTGTGTTCATTTCCTTGATAACATTAGTAAGGTTGTCACTCATGCCCTCAAGCTTTTCGTTAAGATCTTCTGCCAGGCGGTAAGACTTCTCACGCTCTTGGTCAACAGGCTGCAGCCCATCGGGCCCCGCCAAATCCGCCAGGAACTCTGCAGCCTGTGCTTCATAGTTATCGAGCAGCGCCTCCACGTCATCCTGTTGTCTGTTGATGTAGTCTAAAGTCTGATCGATGCTCGTTTGTTTCCGTTCAGCTACAACCACTTCGGTATACATTTGTGTGATGCGATCGCCGTTCTCCATCAGCACTTTATCCCAGTTATTAATGTCTGATGCCTGTGTCTGAAATTCCTTAGTCAGGTTGCCAAGCACACTTGTCCATTTACTGATAATGTCCTCAATCGATCGGTTTTTGAGGTAAGCTGCAGTCTCCTCCTGGGTGGGCTCAGACGACTTCAGAGGCTTGGCTGGAGTAGCCACAACCGCGGGCTTAGCCTCTTCTTTCTTTTCGGTGCTCGCAGCCGCGGGAGTAGCGCCAGCAACAGCAGCAGCAGGTTTGGTGCCAAATAGTGACGTAGATGCAGATGCAGTACTAGTACTAGACTCAGCGGGCTTCGCGCCAAATAGAGGAGCAGCAGCGGGCTTGTCTTCGTTAGGCTTAGCCGCCGCGTCGGCGGGCTTCGCAGCGCCTAACAAAGGCTTAGCAGCACCATCAGCGGGCTTCGCAGCGCCAAACAGCGGCTTAGCAGCACTATCAGCAGGCTTAGCAGCACCATCAGCAGGATTTGCCAATGTAACACTGCTAAATGAAAAAGCTGGTTTAGCAGCTTCCTCAGGCTTTTTCGCCGCAGCGCCGAAAAGACCACCTGAAGCAGTTGCAGTAGCAGGAGTGGAAGAGCCACCAAACAGACCACCAGCAGGCTTGTCTTCAGTCTTCTTAGCAGCACCAAAAAGACTACCAGCAGGCTTGTCTTCAGGTTTCTTAGAAGCACCAAAAAGACCACCAGCAGTAGCAGAAGTCATGGAGGAAGTAGACTCAGCAGGCTTGCCAAACAGCCCGCTAGCAGAACCTGTGGTAGAAGTGGTGCCAGCTTTGTTTCCAAAAAGTCCACCACTGGTGGTAGAAGTGGTAGAAGTGGTAGCAGGAGCAGTAGTGGCACCAGCAGGCTTACCGAAAAGAGTGTTGGTAGTAGCAGTAGACGTAGTTTCAGCAGGCTTTTGACCAAAAGTGCTAGAAGAGGAAGCGGCGTTGCCAAAAAGACCACCAGTGGCAGAAGTGGTAGTAGAAGAAGCCGAAGTAGCGGAGTTTTGACCAAACAAGGTGTTGGGGGTCGAAGCAGTCTTGTTGCCGAAGAGACCGCCAGGTGTTGAGGTAGTCGTCGTCGCTGGAGTAGCTGACTTGTCGCCAAAACTAAATGCAGGTGCGCTCTTCTTCGTCGGCGACTCTGAGGTGCTGTTGCCAAAAATACTGGTGGCTGTCTTGGGCTCAGCGATTGTTGACGCAGTTGTGGTTGATCCGGCGGTGCTTGCGCCGAAGCCGAACGAAGGCGCCGACGTGGAGTTTGCAGTTGTGCTCGCCCCAAATCCAGATGAACCAAAAATAGACTTACCCTCAGCAGGCTTGCCAAAGCTGAAAGTGGGAGCCGCATTGGTACTCGATGTCATGGACGCGTCGGCAGCGGCAGTTGTGGAGGCGCCAAAAGCGGCGGATCCAAAGGGAGACGCAGTATTAGAAGCCGCGCCAGCCAAATTGGCTAAAATTAAAAACAAGTAGGTGTTAGTTAATATTAATTGATGCCTCTGACGAGCATTGTACTCACTGTTTTTATCAGCCATAGTTGTGCTTGGTGGAATTGCGCTTGTGCGTGGTGATGGCAACAGTTGGTAGTCTGTGAATTTTTTAGAATTGATTTTTTTGGGAGGTTTTGTTGTTTACAGGAAGTTTTCAAAGTCAACAGTAATCAAAAGCATAAGTATTATATAATAATACAAGGTAAGCATTACTATTAGTATTGTAATCAGGCTAATTACGTAATTTTACAAATATTAGTCATATATATTTCCCCTTTAGGCAAGCGCAGACCACCACCCCACTTGCAATCCTAGCACATTTATTTTTTTTCGCTTTTGGTACCTGCCAAAAGCACCAAATAGCGGCCAAAAAGGCCACTTCACGTTGCTGTTGCCCCTCCTTGGTACTATTTGTTACATCAGCAGTTTTACGGACCCAATGGGCCGCTATTCACCGGTTAATCATGCCAGCGTCACCGTTTTAACATGGCGAGACTTTAGAGACTGGTGACGGGCATGTTGAACCATACAACACCTCCATAACTGCGAAGGGAAATTGTACCTTTGTCTTCTTCCGACGCTCAACGGTCCTTTTTCGTGCTCTGGACAAGAAACTCGCAAACATCAAATGTAAAATTTAGACCACACATTTTCGTGTATAAATACCAACTCAATTTCCATCAATTTTTTTTTCCTTCTTTCTTCTTTTTCTTTCCTCAAGAATCTTTATTCTCCCTCTTCACTCACCACCTCTATATAACATCAATTAGTCAAAATGGTCCACAAGCTCATCTTAGTCCGTCACGGTCAGTCCGACTGGAACGAGAAGAACCTCTTTACCGGTTGGGTTGACGTTCGTCTCTCTGCTGTCGGTGAGAAGGAGGCTGCCAGAGCTGGTGAGCTCCTTGTTGAGAACAACATTAGACCCGATATTGTCTACACTTCCAAGCTTTCCCGTGCCATCCAAACTTGCAACATTGCTTTGGACAAGGCCGATCTCCTTTACCTTGACACCAAGCGCGACTGGAGACTGAACGAGCGTCACTACGGTGCTCTGCAGGGTAAGGACAAGGCTCAGACTCTTGCTCAGTACGGCCAGGAGCAGTTTATGACCTGGAGAAGATCCTTCGACGTCCCCCCTCCTCCTATCGAGGACGATGACAAGTTCTCCCAGTACAACGATGTTCGTTACTCCAACCTCTCCAAGGATGAGATCCCCAAGACCGAGTCCCTGAAGATTGTCATTGATAGATTGCTTCCTTACTGGCACTCTGACATCTCCAAGGATCTCTTGGCCGGTAAGACTGTCATTGTTTTTGCCCACGGTAACTCCCTCCGTGCTCTTGTCAAGCACCTTGACGGCATTTCTGACAGCGACATTGCTGGTCTTAACATTCCCACTGGTATTCCCTTGGTTTACGAGCTTGATGACGAGCTTAAGCCCACTAAGAAGGCTGAGTACTTGGACCCTGAGGCTGCTGCCGCCGGTGCTGCTGCCGTCGCTGCCCAGGGCAACAAGAAATAAATAATGATTAATGATTAGATCTTAATGATATTCTACTTTATACTGAATCAATTGACCTGTGTGAAATGAAATTGCATAAAATTATTGCTGCTCCTGATGAATGGTTGGAGTGCAAGTGTCGTTTGGGGATGCGCTCGCAACTGAGTTTAAACTTCACCAATCATGGCAAGTAGCGAGAGTACGTGAAGTTGAAAAAATGGGCAAATATGATGTATATACAATACACTGTCTAAAGTCACGTGAACTCAACATAGCAATGAGCATTGCCAGAAAATCACAAAGTGAAATCTAGAAATGCCAAATGAGCCTTGAGCGATATTCTTTTCCTTCTCCAAAGTTGATTGAGGTTTTGAAAATGACGTCTCACGGCCCTGTTATTATTCATGGAAATTATTTATTTATAAACAGCAATTGCTTTTTCTACTTGCGAGTACTGAAAAAAAAAAAATAGGGATTTGTGACTTGAGCGTTTTGGACCCACATAAAACGGTGAGCAATGCAACGACTGGCACACAAGTTAGAAAAAAAAAGAGTTTTATTAACAGTCAGTCCGATCATAATTTCTCTACTTGTAGCACATTTAGGCTTGGAATTATTATCTAACATTATTTACAGTTTAAATCAGCTTTCATATATTTAAATATACAAAATTTTTAAGATACTTTGAATTTTTCTTTTTTTCATTGATACAAGTTAGTTCATTCTTTCCTTTAATTAACGCTTGTCAATAATGGAAAAAAAATGAAACTTGCAAACATTCTTAATAGTATAGCCGTTTTCCCATGGCTTAAATCTGCTACTAAATCTTCTGATATAACGGTCCAAGCCCCTCTGCGCTTTAACATTGACCATGAATCCCTGAAAATTCTTGTGCCTATGTCACGTTACACCCAGATTGCATATTGCCTGGGCACAATTGAAAATATTAGACCTCCGTTTTACTGTCGCCATGGCTGCACACAGTTTCTCAATACCGACTTACTTTATTCGTGGCATGACGATTTGGGTAGTCTTAACAATGGCACGGCCGCTGGGTACATTGCTGCGGACCATGACCGCAAATGGCTCATCTTACAGATTCGAGGCGCGCACTCAATTTCAGAGCTGATTAATTTTTGGTCTTTGGTGCCTGAGGAGTACGTGCCGTTCGGCGCTAACCGTACTGATTGGCTTAACCCTGAAGAGCAGCAGGACAACCCATTTTACTGCGCGCCAGAAGCACCTGACGAGCACAACATGGGCAAGCTGGTCTATACGCCGTGTCTCGTGCACTCTGGGTACATGCGTCTCTACCGCCAGACCATGGGCAATCTACTCTGGGACCTCGAGCAATACGTTTCCAGTGAGCGGTTTCACGACTATCGGTTTTTCGTCGCTGGCCACGGGGTCGGCGGTGTGCTTGCGAGCCTTATTGGCCTTGACCTGCAAATGCGCGGCTACAATAACACTATAATTTCCTTTGGCGCGAGCAAATTTGGCAACCAAGCTTTTGTCAACTATTTTGACAAGATGCGCGATGCCAGCCACATGCCACTGAACGCTTCGCGCAACTATTTTCGCGTGACCAAGCCGTTTGACCCTTACATCATGATGCCGCCAAGCCTTTTGTACCAGCACACTGCCGGTGAGGTCTTTATTTCCGACATAGACGATAACCAACCACGTGAAGATGACACTTTTTTTTGCCCGGGTCAACGCAACCCTTATTGCTCAGAGGCCACTGATGCCAGTAACCCACTATCTGTTATTTCGTGGCTTTTTTTTGAGCTTGTTCATTTACATTATTTCACTGAGTTGCGAGGCTGCGCAAATGATCATGCCTATATCCCTCTACGGGATATTGAGCCTGCAGATATGGAAGAGCCCTACAATCAACGCAATAAGTACAAGTGGGAACGTGATGACTTTTGGTCAGATTAGAAAAATGAAAGCACGGACATTTAAAATAAATAGTCTAAAACAATTTGAAACTTTTATGAGTGTTTACTCAAACATCCATTTAAAAATAAATAAAAAAATTTACATAAATAATTTTAGCATAATACAGCATCACGTAGCGTAGCTATGTAGTCAAATATCAGTTCACCAAATCTAATTCTTAGAGATAGAAGGAGGTTTGTACAGCTTTAGCAGCAAACTAGAGGTAATAACAGAAACCGAACTTAGCGCCATGGCCAAAGCCGCCCAAACGGGGTCCAATCGCGAATTTTTGTAGGGATAAATGACGCCGGCGGCAATGGGGATGGCAACACAATTGTAGACAAGCGCCCAGGCAAAATTGAATTTGACGCGCCGAAAAGTTGTCCGCGAAAGATCAATAAGCGTGAGAATACTTGAAAGGTAATCTGCTTTTGCTTGTGTAGACTCATCTTCGCCACTTGCGGACAAGACAGTGGGTTTCTGGAGAAGAACAAATTTGGCTGAGGAGAGCGCAATGTCTGAGCCAGTGCCAATAGCAATGCCAACATCTGAGGTCGAAAGAGACGGGGCATCGTTAATGCCGTCGCCAACCATTGCTACAACGGCGCGGCCAGAATTAGTTTTGGAGGTGAGAGTTTTTTGAAGGAACTTGATTTTGTCTGCCTTCTGCGAAGGTAGCACGTCAGCAATCACTTGATCTTCAGGAATGTTGACCTGCGCCGCCACAGCTGCTGCTGTAACATGGTTATCGCCTGTAATCATCCACGTCTCAATCCCCATTGACTGAAGCTTCTTAACTACAAATGGCGCCTCGTCACGGATCTTGTCGGCCACAGCTAGCACCAGCGCCGGTTTGAACTTTGTTTCATTTAAAAACCGAACACCAACAAACACAATTGAGTTGCCTTGCTGTTTCCACTCGTAGAGCTCTGCCTGAATAGATTCGTCGTCAAGAGTGTGATCGTCAGAATTGATGTTTTCCCTCATAAACTTTTCGCTACCAATAAGAGCTTCACAGATATTACCTGCAAGGTGATGTTGGATGATGTTGCCCTTGAGACCTTTGCCTGATGTCTCAGTTAAATCTTGAGAAACCAAAATCGGATTCTGGATGTTTTCAGCCGGATCAGACTCGACGTAGTTTCGGATAGCAATACCCAACGGATGCGTGGATGACAATTCGAGATCTCTGGCAATTTGCAGCAATGGCAAATTCTCGCTAATTGAAGAATCACCGTCATTGTCAAAAATGACCTTTTCATGAGTAACCTTGGGCTCACCACCTTCAGTGAGCGTGCCGGTCTTGTCAAAGCAAATGACATCAATTCTTGAGCCCTCCTGGAAAGCCTCACCACCACCTTTGGCCAAGATACCGTACTTAGCCGCCAGTCCTGTACCAACGAAAAGCGCCGTTGGTGCTGCTAGACCAATACCGCAAGGACAAGCAACCACAAACACGGCAATTGCAAACTGCAGTGCCCAAACCGTCCAACCGCCAATTTCAATATCAAGATAGCTCTCGGGTAGATTTCCAGAGAGACCTAGACCCAGCCAAATAGCCCAGGTAGCAATAGCAATAAGGGTCACGACAGGAACGAAAATTCCTGTGATTTTGTCAGCAGCCCGTTCGATTGGTGCACGGTGCAGCTGGCCCTGGCGGACAGCCTCGACAATTTGATCTAGCATGGAGGAACCCTCAACGGCAACAACCTTGGCAATGACGGGAATGCCACCAGTGTTGATAGTACCTGCATAAATCTGTTGACCAATCCTGTGCTCTACCGGAAGACTCTCGCCTGTAAGTGCAGACTCATCCCAAGAAGACTTTCCCTCAACAACAATACTGTCTGCAGGTGGAGACATACCAGGAAGAATCTTTATGTAGTCACCTGTCTCAATCAAATCAACTGATACTACTTTGGAACTCTCTGTTTGCTTCTCAGACCCACTATAGTCTTCAACCAAATGTACAGTGTCAGGGCGGAGCTTTCCTAAAAGCGAGACAGCTGAAGCAGTCTTGGCCTTTGAATATGCCTCAAGAAGACGGCCTAAGAGCAAAAACATGGTCAGAAACACGACTGAGTCAAAATAAGTCGTGGTATATCCGCCTTGATCATGATGTTGCATCGCCATTGTACTGTTTTTGGAGCGCGCGGCTAATATAAGTAACGCGATACTGGCAAAATAAGAGATGGAAGTTCCCAAAGACATGAGTAAATTCATTGAGCCAAATTTGAATAAACGGCGCTTCCATGGCGTACCAGGACGCCAAAGACTTGTAATTTCTTTGTACGCCTTAGTATGAAAAACGTTTGCAGAATAAAAGTAAACAAATGTCGAAATGATAAACATGGCCCAGGTAACTCTTGAGACAGAACCAACCCATAGTGGCTCGTCAAGATAGACCCTAAAACTGTTGGTTTTAGGCAGCAACGACATGCCCACAATACCAAGGATAAAAGTTGGGATTGCAGCAATGACACTGAAGATAGTTCGGTAGAGAATCTTCTTGCGCTCTGCAGCCGCCATTTGTTTAGACCTTTCCTCAAGAGTCATGGGGTGTACAATTTCAACAGAGAACTCAGGAGAAATAGCCTTTATATGGCTCAGGACCGTTCGAATAGTGGTCTGCGGTGGATTGGGAATGTATGTAAACTTGATGTATGGATGATCCATCGTAATAGGGTCATCAATAGTAATGGCATTGCCAAATGAGTTAAAAAGCTCATTAATTCTCTCAGGACAGTGTCTGATAAAAAGTTAGTAACAAAATATGAGCAAATTTTAAATTAGGAATAGAACTTACCCACAAAACATGCCAGTGACAGACAAGTTGACTGTCCTACTTTGGGATTTGACGGTGACGGCCGGCATGACACTGACAACGCTAAACTCGTAGCCTGCATCTTCAATAGCGTCTTTGATCTTGTCGACGTTGATCTTGGGTTCTGTAATCACAAATTCTGCAGAGTTGTTCATAAGCGAGACATTAAACGACTTGATGAATGGAAGTAGCTTTACTTGTTCGTTCACCGCGTTAACACACGATGCACATGTCATGCCACCCACACTTGCTGATACTTTAAACAGCTTATTGTGCTTGTCTGCGGCGCCATTTGCCTGTTTTTCAAGCGGCACAATCTCGACGACCTCGCAGTCGTACCCAACATCTTCAATAATTTGCTGAATCCTGTTGGCCAATCGTTTATCATCAACAACAGCCATGCCACTTTTTGTCAGCAAATCGACGCCAAACTCAGAAACCTCGGGGAGCTGGTCGCTGACTGAAGCTGATACCGAGTTTTGGCATGCGGCGCAAGTCATGCCGCCAATGGAAAATATTACCCGGTAGAGTTGAGTTTCGACGGTCGAATCAACAATTGTCACGCCTTCTAGTGCGTTACCGTTTTCCCCCTCAGAAAGCGATGTAATAGAGCTACTGGTTGACTTTCTTTTCCGTTTTTCGTCTTGACATGATTTGCAGTGTTCATGATGTTTTTTAATACGCTGGCGCTTGCCCCAGAGTCGATCCCACAAACCGTTTCCCGACGGAGCAGAAGCGCCATGATCATCCACCATAAGCACATCAAACCCAGCGTCGTAAAGCCGCTCAATAATCTGGTTCTTAATATCTTCGGTGCGCGTAGGTACGGCCACAGTTACAGTCTTTTCGGGGATATCAACAAGGACATGGTCCGGCTGAATAATAGGTGCCAATACGGTCACAATTGATTCCTGACATGACTGGCAATGAATGTTGTCAAGAACAAAAATGTAAAACTCCATGACTAAAGTATTTCAAGTATGAAAAAATAAGCTGGAAGAGTGGAAAAAAAAAAATGGAAAAGATAAAAAAAAAAGTTGATAGATGGAAGTATATTCAAAGCAAGATTCTTAATTTTAAAATTTTTGGCAAGCCGTTCGCTTTTATGCTTTTGCGACCTTTTCGCCCCATTGATGCTTAGCCCTAGCAACCCTTCAGCCGCACATTTCATTGGCAGGCATAAATCGCGTGGCCCTAGCCCTGATATGATGGACCAAAAGCGGTAACTGCATGAAAAAAAAGAAAGACTTTCCAAAATTGATATAATTTTCTCGTTATAGTAATTTGCAGCAAATAAGTCCCTTGAATGGTCTTCTCCACAAAAATCTCTTAACTGGGCAAGTGCCAAAAAGTCGGTACAGACAGGTTGGTTGTTTACCTTGAACCTCATTGGATCATCGTCTGAGGTCCGTAGTACGGATCAACCATCGAGCAGGTCTTGTTGCCGCGATGCGCACAAAATTAAAAAAAAAAAAAAAAAAACCTCATTGGGCCACGCAACGCGTCATAATCAATTATTAACTTTTATTCCAATTTTTTTTCTCTTTTATAGATACTATACAAACACAAATATCAACTAGTGCAAAGGGTTGGTGATGCTCTAGGCCAGGGCCATGCTCTTCTTGATCTTGGCAATAGCAAGACCGGGGTTCAAGCCCTTGGGGCAGGTTCTCGAACAGTTCATGATGGTGTGGCATCTGTACAAACTCATAGAGTTCTCAAGACGGGCACGACGGGCAGCGCCAGCCTGATCACGGGAATCAATCATCCATCTGAAAGCCTGCATGAGAACAGCGGGACCAAGGTACTCAGCAGAGTTCCACCAGTACGAAGGGCACGAAGTAGAGCAGCAGGCACAGAGAATACATTCATAGAGACCATCCAGCTTCTTACGGTCCTCGATGGACTGGAGGTTTTCTTTGCCATCCTCGGGGAGGCTGTCACGCTGAAGGTAAGGCTCAATGGATTTGTATTGCTTGTAGAATTGAGTCAAATCGGGGACAAGGTCTCTAACGACAAACATGTGAGGAAGGGGGTAAATCTTGACATCCTTGGTAGTGTCCTTGTCAATGCGGCAAAGACAGGCCAGGGTGTTTCTACCATTGATGTTCATGGCACAAGAACCACAGATACCCTCACGGCACGAACGTCTGAAAGTTAAAGTGGAGTCTTGCTCGTTCTTGATGCGGAGGATGGCGTCGAGAATCATGGGACCGGTGGAGTTGAGGTCGACTTCGTAGGTCTTCAATTCGGGTTTCTTCTCAGGAGTGTCAGGGTTCCATCTGTAAATTTGGAACTTCTTCATGGCGACAGGCTTGGCCTCAGCGGCAGCAGCGGTGGCCAGAGTTCTGGCAGCGGGTCTAACAGTGCTGGTAAGCAGTCTGGAGGATCTTAGTAACGATGAAGAGATCATAGTCGATGTGTGTATGAATAGTAAGAGCTGGGTGAAGTGAATGGGCTTGCTGAGCAAGAGAAGGAGAGAAGATCGAGAGGAGGAAGAGAGAAAAGTGTGGAGAGAATTTTTTTATTTTTATTTTTTTATTTTGGTTTACGGGGCCTGGAGGTAGAATCTGTTTGAATCATCTTGACGGTGATTGGCTGCTAGTCACATGATAACTTTCGGGTGGTCGGGTGCACAACCCCCTAACCTCTGGAAACAGAGGCAGCGAGAAAACTGCGCATCACCACCAGTGAAAGAACACAAGAACGTGCAAGCAGTGGGTATAGATTGTATGTATACAAATTACATGAAGAAATGAAAAAAAAAAAAAAAAAAAAAAAAAAAAAAAAAAAAAAAAAAAAAAAAAAAAAAAAAAAAAAAAAAAAAAAAAAAAAAAGAATAGAGAGAAAGAAAAAAAATATAAATAATGGGCATTAGTTGTCATCTTCATCATTGTCGTCTTCATCGTTGGAGGAGTCATTGGCGTATGTCACTGCACCTTCTTCGTCGCGTTTCCGCTTCGTTGTAGACGCGCCGCCATTTTCAGCATCAAAAGCTGCAATGGTTGCATTAAATGATGCCGGCGGTAGACTTGACACCGCTGCTGAAGACGGAAGCCGCAGCTTAAATGTACCGTCGCGCTTTGCAATTACATCGGACTTGGATTTAGCATAGGCAATGTTGACGGGTTTATCAAAAAGTTCGAACCCTTGTAGCGCTTTGAGCGCAGTAGTAGCCTCGACAGTAGAGTTAAAAACGACATGGGCCTGACCACGCATCTTAGGGGTTTTAAGCGCAATTATCGAAATGACCTGACCATAGGTTGAGAAAAGCATGTAAAGTGCCGTCTTGAGATCTGCAATTGAGTTAGCAAAGGGCCATCAATAAATGAAAAATAGTGGGCACGAGCACATAAAAATTAGTTGATCTGGGGTGACACTTACCTGGCTTTTTGATCTTGTCATTGAGGTTGTTGAGATATAGGGTCTCGGTGGGCGGGGTGCTAGTAGCAGAGTCCATGGGACGTATCCGCTTGGTGGGGGGGACAGAGTCTTCGGTCATAAATGCTTAAAAAAAAATAGATGAATAAATAAATAAATAGTTGAAAGTAATAAATAAATAAATGGGCCGACAATGAACTTGTTCAAGTGAATGACTGTGTCGTTGGAATGTTGTCCAAGAGATATTTAGAAATGTCAGTCGAGTAAACCGTTTGCCGTTGAAAAGTCGTCGTTGTTGTGTAAAAAGTCACTCCATAACAGCCTTTTTTCTTTTTTTTCCTTGCAAAAAAAAAAAAAAAAAAAACAGCAGCAGTGAAGAAAAAGAAGAAAATTTTTTGGGAGCAGTGGAGTCTCCCAGCGATGCTGCCAAATTGGAATCACCACGGGAACTTTGTGGTTTTCACTCCTTTTTTTTCTCTCACTCTTCCTTCTCTTCCTTTTCTTCTTCTAATCTATTTCATAGCTACTGACGTACTTCGTCTTCTTTCATTCTCGCACCATCGTCAACCTCCTTTCGACATGCCTTCGTCTCCTGGCATCTCCCCTGTAGACCTATTCTTGTCGCCGGTTGTGATCTGCTCTGTGCTGGCAGCTGGCCTGGGCGGATACTACCTTGGCTCCACCACCAGCACAAAGCTCAAGCCCGCAATATCACCATCATCCACCTCTATCACATCTTTGCATAATTCCAAGTCTCAGAAACGGCACAAAAATAAAAAGAGCAAAAGCAGCAATGGCAGCAGCACTAGCATCAAAGACAAATCTACACAGGGCAGCAGCAGCAGCCCCACAGACGCCAAAGATGCGATACCGTCAGCAGATCAAGCCGATTATGGTGAAGATGACGGATATTCATCAGCCACCTCTTCGTCAACTTCCTCGTCGTCGCTTTACTCTGACTACGAGGATGAGGAGGACCAGGGTGACGCAGAGCCCGGTTCATTTGCTTTTACCGAAGAAGAGTGCAAAATGATTCTGGTTGTTCGTACCGACCTCAAGATGACCAAGGGCAAAGCAGCCGCCCAGTGCTCTCACGCCGCCGTTGCTTGCTACAAGTCCATTGCACGATCTAACCCAGAGATTCTTGCGCGCTGGGAGCGCCTGGGCCAGGCCAAGATCACCCTGCAGGCGCGCTCCGAAGACGAACTGATACTCCTGCAAGGTATCGCTAAATCTCTCAATATCACCGCTAGACTTATCCATGACGCTGGCAGAACTCAGATTGCTTCTGGTAGCTGTACCGTTCTGGGTCTGGGCCCGGCCCCCAAGTCCATTCTGGACCAGGTTACCGGCAACCTCAAGCTGTACTAGATCTTTTTCCCTCCTTCCTTATCTCTCTTCTTCATCTATCTTTATCTCTCTCTCTTTCTGTAACATTCATACAATCGTTGTGTATATTATTAGCTATATATACGAAGGCAAGTTCTATAAGAAAAAAAATAACAAGGATCCAAATGTAAAAACAAAAAAAAAAAAAAAAATCCGTCCGTAGAGTAAGCGTGTTTCATATTAAGAGCCGTTAATTAAAAAAAAATAGTGAGAAAAAAGAGTGGTGAATGGAATAAAAACAAATCAAAGCAGATCAGTAACAATATGGTTTGTCCTAATTGTTGCCAGCCTTTTCATCGGTGTCAATATGCCAAACAACGTAGTTGGGGAGACCAACGACACGGAACCCAGCGCGCCTAGCCATTTTGGCAAAGCCCTCGGTTTCGCACTGGTTCTCAAACGCGTAAGCTGGGAAGTTGATGCCCGAGCGGTGTACGTCAGCTTTGACAACAATATTAACACCACCAATACCGTCAAGATCAAGCTCCTCGTCCTTGTTTCTGCGCCAGTCACCCAAAAGGCACATGTAATCGCGGCCGGTCTCGTACTCCTTGTAACCCTCAACAAGAATGGTTTCACGATCAAGCGTGTTAACGAGCGCCACAGTCTTCGAGGTGTCGACCCATGAGTTGTAGTCAAACCGGCCCTCAATGTCGTTTCCCTCATTATTGTAGCGATGAAACCAAATGTTTGGCACAATGATGTCTGTGTCGTGGTTGATCAAATCCTCAATAATGGTCTTGGGCGAATCGACAATATCAACGTCACGCCAGAGTACCCAGCTATGCTCCGGCTTGAGCGCCGCTGTCAGCAAGTAGTTTCTCGCCTTAGCCATGGCTTGACGGCGGGGGGCTTGCGCCGCAAATGCATGTCTTTGTTCCACATCAAGGTTATCAAGGGCATTACCAAAGTCTTTTGAGAAAACGTTAACGCGGTGAAAAGGCATGCTGCCGGTTTGGATCCGTTCAAGTTCAACGGCGAGCACGCCAAGCGTTTCGTCAGTTGTGTCGGAGATCAAAAAAGCCAAGTCTATCAAATGGTGGGGGTACGACATCGCTGATATAAGCTGAAAATATCTAGGCAAATATAAAGCAGCATCCTTGAGTGGTGTCAAGATCAAGACACGCTCGTTATTCTCGATGGCATCAGCAGTTGATTTGGCATCATCGAGACTGATTTCAGCGATAGACTTGTTGACAGATGTCAAGTCTGAAGACTCATTTTCAGTGTAAAAGATTACTGGGGATGACAGACCCTTATGCCATTCGGAATATGTGTTTGGGTCCATCTCAAAAGGGCTGAGCCCTGGGCCAAAACATTCAAATTTCTGAAGACCCCTTTGTGACTTAGGAATGAACCAGATCACAATCCACACGAGAAGAAAAACTAAAAAGACATCGATAGGCCGTACAAACTTGATTAGCAGTGCCGGTATGTTTTTGTATGAGAGGTTGTTGTCTCTATAGTAGGTTTTTGCTTCCTTGTACTTGTCAGCGAAGGGTTGAAGGTAGGCTTTCGGATGCTTCATTGTGGTTGATGTATGCGGTGTCCAATGAGGGAAAGCGACGTAGCAAAAAAGACGCGTAATCCAGGATACTTCTTTAATGTGAAAGAAAAAGAAACAAACAAATGGCCAATGTCGAGAAACAAACAGATATTAAAAGGCTAAAGAAAATAGGAAAAGGAAAGATTTTCAAAGAGATTAAAAATTGACTTGTAATTTTTTTTATTTTTTTTTTTAACACATATGAGCCTTTTGTTTTTTTTTGTCTTCGTTTTCTTTTTTTTACTTTTGTCTGTCTAAGCATTTTTTTGTACAGCTTTGATTAAAATGAGGCAGTCACGTGGGCAAGGCTGCTATCAACTCATCCCAAGAAATGCAAATTTCGTTGCCATCGGGCAAATCGCTGAGAAAGCCCGATCAATTCCTCTTTCTGATTTTCACCACCATTCATGCTAATTGTAACTTGCCAAAATATACCACCTATAACTAGCCATGTCAAATCCTTTCTCTGTTCTTGCAGATTTCACTGCGCTTGATCTGATACGCGATGTTCAGACCGGCGCTTTGAAACGAGGCTCGTTTTGGATTTCGCTCTACCAAACCGGCGCATCGATTCACGCTGACATACTAGTGCTGCTGATAGACGGAAAGCTCGCTTTTCAGCCCGAGAAGCAGCAGATCGTAGTTAAACTACCGGAAGCTACTAGTGGGCAAAATCAGAATAAGCTTATTCTTGAGTCATGGAAAGAGGCTAAGATTGACGAGCCAATTGATCTGATATTCCCTGACAACCAACTCGAAACGTCGGCGCCACCAAAGGAAGATGATGATCAGAAAAACGATAAGTATCTACGCCATGCCGTTGGTAGCGATATTACATCTTTGGATATCTCGCCTCAGGGTGGGCTCTATGCCATTGGCACCGCTAAGGGTGAGATCCTTGTTGGCTCGACACGAACGTCCAAGATTTTACGCAAGCTTACTCCCAACCATTTACTCGATACGCTTCAAACCCGGTTTTTCCCTGCTTCAAACGGGGAAGCTCTGATCTCAAGCAGCAATGATATGCATCTTCGTGTCTGGTCGACTGCCAATGGCAGCAACCCGCGAAGCTTCCCGGTCATTGGCAAGCCACTTTCGGATCCGCCCAGCAAACTTGCATTTGTCGGTGAAACTGGCCGGAATTTTTTTTCAAACAGCGGCGCTGACATTTATCTCTGGGAAACTGGTGAGGAGAAGCTTGTTTATATTTTTAAAGGAACGAAAACGATAGCCGACTTTGTGGTGCTCACGGTTGATGAATATGTAATCCACGATCACACATCAGAAAATGTTAATGAATTTGGAACGAATGGAGCGGCTGTGATTAGTCTGGTTGCTGAAGCCAACAAAATTACAATCTGGAACGTATTTTCCAAGGAACAAACATACGTTGGTGATCTACCTGGCGTACAAGACGGTGTTAGTGTCGTCAGTTTGCTTAATTTCGGGCATGGCGTTGTTATTGGCGCCACCAATGCTGGTCATTTGATAGTCTGGAGTCTAAAGTTTTCGGGCAGCAGCGCTGAGCCTGAGATCTCAGTTCTGGTGCCCCCGACCAAAGTTTCAGTTTTTCCCATTGTCGGATTGGCCACGTTTGATTCGTCTCTTTCGGTTTTGGTTTGCACTAAAAGTTCGCCTGTGCTGGTTGAGCTCATTGAGCCACAAAATGAACTTAAAGTCAAGGCAGTTTTTCTTGGGTTTGACGCCAATTCTGCCAGCACTATCACGTCTTACGGGAAGAAGGCTTACATTGCTGGAAAGTCTGGCTCTTTTTATGAATATAACCTGGAGAAAACTTTTGATAAATGATCAATTGCTAATGTGTGTACATGGAAAAAAAAAAAAAAATTGTATTTAAATATCAGGATTCATCAAACGAGGTTCCATTCTCCAGAATTGCCATTGACTTCAATGTAGTTTTTGTTTACAACGAGATCCCAAACATCATCTAGATCAGGGAGCTCAAAAACCTTATCTTTGTTTGCATTCAGCGGATGAACTTGATTTTGTCCACGGCTATGGTGATGATAATTCTTGTTTGACAGGAAAATGTTGAGCAGATAAATATTCTCATCCACGTTTAAGGCAATTTCTGTCATTTTGTCAGGGTCGTATTTGCAAGTATTCGTATTATTGTTCTCTGTATTGCCACTTTCGGTAACATGGGCCAAATTAATAACATCCGTATAGAGACACAAAAATAACAGATCGATGGCCAACATTGATACACACTTAGCATAATTGTCAAACTCCTTTGGTCTTTCTTTAATGAGTTTTTTAATGTTATCGCGTGCTTTGAGCTCAAACTGAGTACCATTTTTGCCCAAGAGTACTGTGAGGGGCTGCTGCCTTTGTGGCGGGTGGATTGCAAATGGTAGTATCAGACCCAGGTAGTTCGACACAAAAAAGCAAAAATAACCTAGTCGTTCAAAGGAAGAATTGAGCAGATTATGGCTGTACTTAGCAAGGTTTGAGAGATTGGGGATTGGGTTGAAGCTGATAAAGACTTCGCGCTCGCCAGTACTACCGCGGCGGTTGCTGCTATTTCGCTTAATAGATATTAGGAATAATGAGCTGAGTTTGACCAGCAATCTCAGCGCCAGGTCCATTTTCTTGTAGTTGACATAACGGTAGTCCTTCTCTCCATTACTACTACTGCTGCTACCGCCATCACTCGGCTTGCCCGAAGAAACGTCGGCGGCAGCCTTAATGTTGTTGTTATCGTTGTTGTTGTTGGCACTGTTTTCTACTGTCAATTTGGTTCCAGTGGCGGCCAGAGAAACTGCCTTTTTCGCCACCGCAAGTTGCATCAGTTCTAATCTCCTGGCTTCTAATTCTCCGCGCTTTGTCGACAACTGTTCCCGTACCGCGCGCATCTCAACCTTGACTTCTTCAATTCCGCTAAGAGACCGGCTCTTTTCCAATTCAAGAAAACTCTTCTTTGCTTTCAGCTGCCGGGTCGCCGCTGCCGCCGACATGTGCAATTGATCTTTGCTGTTACGTTTTTTATCCGCAGCGCCGGCAATAATGTCATTAATTTCTTTGCGCAGCCTGTATATCTCTTCGTTTACGGAAACGCTTTTGATTTGAAAGCCCAGCACAGAATGCATGGTGCATCGGCCACATAATAAAGGATGTTGGTTGAAGTTGCATATGTTACATGTTGGCGTATGGTCATTCATTTGTGTACACACGGGATGGAGGCAAAGCGGTGGTTGAGAGAATGTGTATGAAAATTGGTATTAAAAGTGAAGGAAACTCTCCTGCCTTAGAGAGAGTCACTTGAGCTTGCATTAAGGTTAATCAGGGAATCAGTGTAGCTATCATAAAGAGGGTTAGGTGATGAGAATTCAGATAAAACATATGATAAAAGACATAAAGATAAAACATGTGACATAAATATTAGACCAAAGCATAACCGAGAGTCGGAGCCGCTCCAAAAACTTGAAGCCGCGGCTGACGACTCTCAAATTTTCCAGCTTCTGCCATATTACTGGCTGAATTAATCCATGTGAGTTAAACTAACGCACCAAGAAAATACGCATCCACACCTGTCATTGACGATGACTTACTAGATTAATCCGGCAATAATAATAATTAACAGAATTATTATGGGAATTCCGGCAATAGTTAACAGAACTATTATGAAAATAACCAATAAGAAAATAAAATAAGAATAAGGCATTCATATTGAAAACCAAGCTTGACAAAACCTTGGGGTTAGTGAAAACTGGCTACAAGGTTAATTTCTATTTCTCTCTCCGTGTTATGCGCACATTTCTCATCGCTCGTCTTTTTTATTTTATTTTTCTCAATTCTCCTAGCTGTATCCTATTGATAAAATATGAATGATTTTTTTTAAATGTACTCTTTTGCATAGCCATTCCCAAAGTCCACGCTGCTATTCGCATTATAGTAAAATATACCAGCTTTCTTTTGCCGTAGCAGCGCGGGTGACAGATCCGTAAATTTCGATAGAGCGTTTGCAACATGCGCGCCTAAAAAGGCTCTTCAATCCGACATATACTTTGTAAAGCACCAACAGCGATAAACTGTTTAAACTAAGCTCTAATAACAGCAGAGCAACAATTTATCAGACCCACAAAGTATTTGTTTTTAATTTTTTTATTTTTTATTATTACTTAACCGCCCCGGTCAAGCTCTAATGTTAGAAATGTTACTGTGTCAATGAAAGGCTGTAGTTGCCGATTTTCCGAGTGGTTAAAGATTGGTCCCAAAGATCAAATAAAAACTTAACCTTAACCAAGCTATTGGTTATTCCCCTTCATCTCCATCATTTATACAAAAAGCCAATCATTGCATATGATTTGATATTCTTGTATTATCCGTAATGTATTTATTATTAAACGGTCAGAATATATAAAAAAAAAAAAGAAAGAAAGAATTTCTCCATTTTGTTTACTTATTTTTTTTTCTTTTCCCTTTTTTTTTTTTTTTTTTTTTTCCGTTTTCTCCACTATCATCCTTCTCCACAAAACCCCATCTCCACAATCACCATGTCTGCTCTTCTTAAGCAACGCATTAGATACCAACCCTTCCTCGAAAAGATTAGGGCTGCCGAGGACTTGGTTCCTCATTTCAAAAACGGTCAGTACATTGGCTGGTCGGGTTTTACCGGTGTCGGAGGCCCCAAAGCCGTTCCCACTGCATTGGCCAATCACGTAGAGAAGAATAAGCTCCAGGGTCAGCTTGGTTTCAAGCTTTTCGTTGGTGCTTCCGCTGACGTTGACATCGAGTCCAGATGGGCGGAACTCAATATGCTTCAGCAGCGTGCTCCTCATCAGGTTGGCAGATCTATCGCTAATGCTATCAACAATGGAAGCACCGCCTTCTTTGACAAGCATTTGTCCATGTTCCCCCAGGATTTGACCTATGGATACTACACCCTTAAAAAGGAGGGTTCCAAGAACTTAGACATTTCCATCATCGAGGCCACCGGTATTGATGACAACGGTAACATCATTCTTGGTCCCTCCGTTGGTGCTTCCCCTGAGCTTGTTACTTACTCTGACAAAGTCATCATCGAGGTCAACACCGCTCTTCCTTCCTTCGAGGGTCTCCACGACATCAACATGCCCGTTCTTCCTCCTAACAGAGTGGCTTACCCCGCCACCTCTCCTCTTGATCGATTTGGTACTCCTAATCTGCCTATTGATCCTTCTAAAGTCCTTGCTATCGTAGAGTCCACCAAACTTGACACTGTTGGTGAGAACACTCCTTCCGACGCCATGTCTCAGGCTATTGCTGGTCACTTGATTGAGTTCTTCAAGCAGGAGGTTGCTGCTGGTCGTATGCCTGAAAACCTGCACCCCTTGCAATCTGGTATTGGTAACATTGCCAACGCTGTCGTCGAGGGTCTTGCTGACTCTCACTTCACTAACCTTGATGTCTGGACCGAGGTTCTTCAAGACTCCTTTCTCGAGTTTTTCGAGTCTGGCAAGCTGAGATCTGCTACTTCTACTTCCATTAGACTGACTCCCAACGGTTTCAAGAGATTTTTCAACAATTGGGATGAGTTTTCCAAGAAGCTGATCCTGAGATCTCAAGTCGTTTCTAACCACCCCGAGTTGATCAGACGTCTTGGTGTTATTGCCATGAACACTCCTGTTGAGGTCGACATCTATGCTCATGCTAACTCCACTAACGTCAACGGTTCTCGTATGCTGCACGGTATCGGTGGTTCCGGTGATTTCTTGAGAAACGCCAAGCTCTCTGTCATGCACACTCCTTCATCTCGTCCTACCAAGACTGATCCTTATGGAATTTCTTGCATTGTTCCTTTTGCATCCCACGTTGACCAGACCGAGCATGATTTGGACATTATCGTTACCGAGCAAGGTCTTGCTGATTTGAGAGGTCTTTCTCCTAAGGATCGTGCCCGTGTTGTCATTGATAAGTGTGCTCACCCTGAGTACAAGCCTATTCTGACTGAGTACCTTGACAGAGCCGAGTTTTACGCTGCCAAGAAGAAGTCTCTGCACGAACCCCATATTCTCAGAAATGCCTTTAAGCTCCACACTAACCTGGAGGACAAGGGCACCATGAGAATTGCATCCTGGGAGTAAATTTGAAAATTATTAGTTTAAAGTTTTTATCAAATGTAATAGTGTAATAATAGAAGCGACGAATATCAAATCATTATGAAAGAAAGACAGGTTCCTCTAATCTGAAATCATGTAAAACTTTCTAATGAAAGGGAAAAAAAGAAGTAGTAACAGAAAACTAATGATATTAGTGCCGACAAAAACATTAGCAAAATCAAATAAAAAAACGGAGAAAAGTAGGAACATGAATAGTATTTATAGTCTTTGACATGTGGACTTTGGGGGTAACTAGTGAAGTTTGTAAACCCCTCACATCACTATGAAATCAACATGCGTTTTTGCTAGCAGAAGTCATGTGACCGGTGTGGATCAATGGAAGAATTTACTGACAGCTCTATTGGCTGCTCTCACGGGCAAATCAAAACTCTAGCTTAGCATTTAAAACTTTTGCTATTGGGTGTGAATGGTTCTACGAAATGACTTGGAAAAAGATTTGCTTTTAACTTGGCATGGCTATTGCAGTTTTCAATTCACCCCGGACTTTGAGCTACCTCTACGGACGTAACTAGTAATTGTTCTTGTAATGGTAGTTTACGCAGTAGAAAGTAGCTGAATCTTGACAACTATGGATACGGACCTTTCTGTACCATTTGATCTCGCATTTTCAACAAATATGATAACAGTTTCACAATTATTAGTTCAATATTTTTCTATTTTCATTTGACAAACTAAAATTCAATCAATTTTTGAAAAGTTGAAAAAAGTTTGTTTTAATCGCTGGAGTTCTTGTGTTTGGAAGGTCTTCTAAAAAGCTCTTTCCGATATACTACCGATGAGTATCATTATCCAACTGTTACTCTCTTGGTTGTATCTGAAAAAAAAAAAAAAAACTGCTGTGATTAGGCCCGGCTCAGCTAGATATCTATATGCATTATTAAAACAAACTTGAGATATGAACAATGAAGCTAGCCAGTCGGATTGGATTTGGCAAAGTAATAGGGGTACTATTTAACGTAATTTATCTCAGTTATGTTTTTTTTTTCTCAAGCCGGGGTTCATCTGAGGTTGTCACTTTTAAGCACATCATACTTTTATATTCCTTTTTAGGATATTTGCGACAACAGCTTAATGATGCTTTAAAATAAAACTTAGAGCTAAACTATATATTAAATCTTAAAGCCTAAAGCAAATACTTCATAGATAAGAAAAGTCTTTCTTTCTGGCCGGGCGGCCCAAGGCCAAAACCTAATGTCAAAGTTGAGCTAGTAATGAAGATGCTATCAGCACGAAAAGACGTACTTTAACGGGCCAAAAATTACCAAGTGGCCTCATATATTTTGGCAGCTCATATAATATAAACAAATCTGGTTGTTCACGACAGCATTAGTTTGAAGATAATTTGTCTTTTCTTTTTTCAATTTTTTTTTCTTATAAATAAACTATGAGACCATGCACAAACCTTTTCTTTGGAACGTCCTCTATCACTAGAACAAATTTTTTTCTTCATTTTTTTTCTCCCATTTACAACAGGTATCTTCTCGACTAGGCGAAATACTTAAACGCTTAACAGTGAATTATACTATTCCATTGACAGCTTATTGAATACAACTGCTATTCATCATGGACATTCCAAAAGAAATTCCTCCAAGTGAGTCCCCTAATGGTTCTCACGTCAAACGCTATGTTCCTCCTTGGAAAGAACCCTACGTCATTGCCATGGCCGGATCAAGTGGTAGTGGTAAAACCAGTGTCGCACAGAGAATCATTAAAGAGTTGAACGTATGTTTATATTGCAAGTGGAAATTGAGAGTATGTCCTCATAGCCTATTTACTAATGTCTGTCGAACAGGTGCCTTGGACCATTCTGCTTTCCATGGACAATTTCTACAAACCTCTGACCCAAGAGCAACGAAAGGTCGCTTTTGAAAGGTTAGTTTTAGCCTATTTATGTTGGGTATATGTCTCAAAACCACTAACAAATTTCTCTTCTAGTAAATATGACTTTGATTCGCCGGATGCTATTGATATGGACATGTTTGCTCAGGTTCTGGGTGATCTGAAGGCTGGGTACGTCTTTCTCATCTATCTCTTGGTTTCAACGTCCCCTCATAATTATTATTTATTATTCTAACTCTACTATAGGCGCCGCACAAGGATCCCTACCTACTCCTTCTCTGACCATGACAGAACCGACAAATGGCTAACCATTTACGGTGCGAACATCATCATTGTCGAGGGTATTTATGCTCTTTACGACGAGAGAGTGCTTGCACTAACCGATCTCAAGGTTTTTATCGACTCGCCTATTGATATTTGTCTCGCCCGAAGACTGGCAAGAGACATTGTTCAAAGAAACCGCTCTATTGCTCTTTCCATTCAACAATGGTCAAGATTTGTCAAGCCGAACTTTGAAAAGCATTTAAGATACACCATGTATAACTCAGACATAAGGGTCCCCGGTGGTATCAAAAACACAGTGGTTATAGATCTGTTGATGTCGCATGTCAAGCTGCAGCTTCAAAAGAAATCCATCCAGCATTTAGACAGTCTTTTGTCTTTGGAAAGTGCAACCAAATTTTCCAGTGACGACGAGTCTGACAACCATAAACAGCATCATCCGGAACAGTCTTTTGGCTCACCCTACTCCGAATCTATTAAGAATCACATTGTTTTGGATCAAACCAACCAACTCAAGGCTCTTCACACAAGTATTATTGGTTATCAGAGCACTTCGAGATCTGACTTCATTTTTTCGTTCAACAGAGTAGCCAGTTTGTTGCTTACCAAAGCTTTGGACGAAATTGACTCTGATTTCTACGAGTCGGTTTCTGTCACCACTCCTACGGGCTCAGTTTTTGCAGGAGGCTTGAAGCCCACTGGCACTATTGCTTCTGTTATCATGGTAAGAGGTGGTGGTGGCTGTTACCACACCGCTCTGCGTAAGGTCCTTGGTGAAGACGGCCGTGCTTCATCGAACGGTTTTGTAAATGGTGGAACTGGTAGCATCCTCATCCAATCCGATGCTAGAACTGGTGAGCCGCGCTTGCACTCTCTCAAGCTCCCTGTGTGTATAGATAAGGACGATGAGAATCGTCAAGTAACTGTCAATGAAACCAGGGTACTCCTGCTGGATACGCAGCTGTCTTCTGGCGTTGCAGCTATTATGGGTGTCTCTATCTTGCTTGACCATGGTATCAAGGAGAAAAACATCACTGTGGTGACTTACATGGCTAGTGACTTGGCTGTCAAGCGTGTCCTGACTGCCTATCCTAATATTAAGCTGGTTGTGGCTAGCACTGAGCAGGCTATTTATCCGAAGTTTGTTGAAAACATTTACTTTGGAACTACCATTATTTAAACAGAATCTCAGGATTTATATCTAGTATCAGATTCTGGTAACTTTAGTTATAATTGGATAAATAAATAAATAAGTTATAGATATTTTCTACTTTTCAAAAAGTTGAAAACATGAAAAACTTGCTTATACTATGGCTTCTTTAGCGCCGGAGTTTTGAGGTCACTAGACAGCCCAACTGGCTCTCACTGCTCTCAAGAGTAAGCAAAATATCAAGAGAGAGAAATCAAACCAATGCAAAAGTATGATTTCTTGGTTCAAGGATACATATAGCCAGGCTCTTTTAGTGTCGCTTTTGAGATGTTGTTGACCTCCTTCATCTTAAGCCTATCAATGCTGTTGATGCCTGTCACAGTTTTGTCCCACAAAAGATCAAACTCATCCACATTGGGGTCGATAGCCCAAATATTTTCTTTATATTGTTTACTCTAGAGATTGAAAGTTAGTAAAAGACAAACTATTGCCAGCAAATGAGAAAACCCAACTTACTCGTTCTCGGTCGTCGTCCATTCGCCTCAGAATTTCTTCTTTGCTTAGCTCTGAGTCTTCGGCATTTTTACTTTAAAAATAAATTAGTAAAAACCAATCATTAATGCGGAGATTTCAATGATCACAGCTAGGCTTCAGTACTCACCAGTCAATTTCTCGTTGATTCAACCACTCCCTTATTTCTTCATTCATAAAATCAAGCTCAGTCAAAGTTCTCCTAGTATGCTCTAAGTTGACACAACCCACTTTGGTTTCTGGCACAACTTTGTCCAGTATCGTTGGCAGGTCTTGGGCAACCCAATTTCTGTATTTTGGCGTCTTGCAAAGCTGTACTATCAGATAAAAAATGTTTAACCTAACATTGAGAGATTCCTTCACACATCTATTAGTAGAAAAACTAAGGGGCCTCATACTGAGCATGTTGACTTACATTGTCAAGTTCTTGAATTATACATGAATACAGATCCTCATCCAGATCAGGGTTTTTGTAGATGTATTGAAGCGACCAGTCTATAGCCTGCGTTGAACCGTTAAGTTTAGGCAGGGACTTCACAAATGATAATCTAATTTCAAAAGGATCCATCTCACTTCCAATGAAGCCAGTATATACAATCTCAGGGTTTGTTATTGTGCTTTAAAGGTGAAATAGGCAGAAGATAGTCGAGGCAGGAGAGAAAAGGTCAAAAAGTAGAGAGCACACCTAACCCAAGGCTCGAGTATTACTGTTTGTGTATCAAGATCATGTGACCACTCTTTTTATAAAAAATTTTCACCTTCCTTTTTCCTCCTCTTTTTTTTTCCTTTTTTCTTTTTTTCTTTTTTTTCCTCCTTCTACAACCACATAAGGTCCTTTATAACAGGTATTTTATATTATACACAATGGTTAAGAGCAAGGGAAAGGTAAGTCAAATTTTTTTATTTAATTTTGAGTGGTTTTTTAAAGAAAATTTGGTAAATTTTGATGCTAACAAAACGAATTTTTTTAGGGAGGCAAAGTATGTGATTGAAACATGGTCTTTTATTTGCACTAAATGCCAAGTCTAACTCAATGATTTCAGAATCGCCGCAGAGGAAAGAACGAGAACGATGGTTTCAAGCGTGAACTTGTTATCAAGGAAGAGGGCCAAGGTAAGTGGATTTGGATCTCGACCATCAATTGAAAGCAAACCCTGCAAAAATCACATGCTAACAGATATGGTTTGTAGAGTACGCTCAGATCACCAAGATGCTTGGTAACGGCCGTGTTGACGCTTCCTGCTTCGATGGTGTTCGCCGTATGGCCCACATTCGTGGTAAGATGAGAAAGAAGGTCTGGATCAACGTTGGCGATATTGTCCTCCTGTCTCTGCGTGAGTTCCAGGATGAGCAGGCCGATGTTATCGTCAAGTACACCCCTGATGAGGCCAGAACCCTCAAGCAGATGGGTGAGCTGCCCGAGTCCGCCAGAATCAACGAGAGCGATCCCTTTGGACAGGGATCTGATGATGAGTGCAACTTCGAATTCGATAATGATGCCGAGAGCGAAGAGGATGATAAGCTGGATATTGACGATATCTAAACGGAGTGTCTTAATGAGCTGTGATTTTTGTCTAGTTTTTTTATTTTTATTTTTTTATTCCTATCATAAAAATGTTTTCATGTCTTTCTTTTTTAAATACATTCACTTGTTATCGTAGACTTTCAGATAACTCAACTCTTAATGAAGTATATATGATTCACCTGGTCGGAATTTATTAATGAATTATCTGGATTAAGTTTCTGGCTCAAAACCAGGAATAATTTTTGTGAGTATCTGATTTCTGTGCCCACTCTCAGACCCAAACATACTATAGTAATCAACACAAGATCATCTCGACTCACGATGCCACCAAAAGCCAAGATAAAAGTAAAGTCCACGGCATACAAACCTCAGCACCTATATCCGTCAAAGTATCCGTCTTTCTACTGCTGCTACTTGCTGCAGTCTCGAAGCTCTTCGCGCTCGTTCTACGTCGGCTCCTCGCCTGACCCAGTGCGGCGACTGCGGCAGCACAATGGACTGCTGAAGCGTGGCGGTGCATACCGAACAAAGAGCGACCGCAAACGACCGTGGCAAATGATTCTCACTGTCTCTGGATTCCAGTCACGCGTGCTGGCATTGCAATTTGAACACGCATGGCAGCATCCGCACACAACGCGGCTGCTCCCCACTGGCACCAAACTGTCGCGGTCGATTCAGGGTTACCTCTCTAGCGCCATGAGTCTTACGGGTAATGATCTTTTTGGAAGCCATCCACTCGAAATTCATATTTTGGCTAAAACAAGCCGGGATTGGTTTCGAAAACAACTAAACGGAGCCTCGTTCTTCAGGACTAAAAACGGGAAGGTGGCAGTGGTGGAGGACAGCGTAGAAGCAGAAGAATTACAAGCTAGGACTCTAGCAGATATTGAAACTACGGGAACATCGGCTTTGAAAGCCAACCATGTGTATATAGGTGGCCGGGACCAGGTTCTAGTGAGTCAGATCAACACAGGGAAACAAGCAGATAAGGCACAACTTGAAGATATCAAAACTAAGTTTGGTGATGTACTGTTTCCAACGTCTGGGAATAATTCCCAAAATAACCATGCCAAAACCGTGTCAGCAACGTCTGAGGCCAGCAAGACAATTATTAAATGTGGCATTTCTAATTACGACTTTGAGGTGGGGAAAGACTTGTTTTGGGTTTGCATCAAATGTAGTAGCATGTGTCTGGTAACAGAACTCGCTAAGACTATAGTGAAAGAAAACAACGCCCGCGGAAATTCCAGCCTTTTTCCTGCAAAGGGAGTATGTTTTGGCTGCGGTACTGAAAGCCCTTGGAAGGACGTTGTTAAACTAGCTATTCAAATAAGAGCTTTTGCTAACACAGCTACCACTAATGAGCTCCTTTCCGATCTAAGCGACACTGCCTCTGATGAAGAAAACAAAAACTCATAAATATTTAACTTATTATATCAACACCAGCTAATTTAGACTAGAACGAATGACTGAAATTATTATTATTAAATGCATGTGTTGTCTAGACTACTCGTCTGACGCTACTGGGGCTACCCATGTTATTAATTGTTTGATTGTCCTCCAAATCATCTATGATATTGAACATATCACCATCATTATCTAAGGATCTTGAGTGTCTTTTTCGGTGACCTATCCGCTGTAGTCTAATATTCTGATTCTCTATGTCGTTGTTGAGATCATCGTTCAAGTCTAGTTCCGCATATTCGTCTTCATAATTGTGCTTGCGAGAGTCATTGAGAATGTACACACCAGCAAAAATGATAAAAAATCCACAGAGCACTGAAATGTTGTCGACAGGGTTAGATTCGTCGCCCATTCCCTGAAACAATATGAAAGAGGCGACAATAGTTGCTGTTGTGAAAAACACGTAGTAAAGTGGGTTGACAATTGAAATGTCAAACTGATCCAGAGCCTTGTTTAAATAATTTAGCTGTAACACAATACATCCAGCAACCGTGATTCCAAAAAGGTATGTTGATCCGTGAGTAAACTGATTGTTTCCTTGAAAAGTTAACTTGACAGCAATACCAAATGCTTTGATCGCCATCACCGAAATAGATCCAATGACAGAACAAATAGAAATGTAGACCATTGGGTTTCTTTTTCCCATCTTCGGTGACACGACATAGATCATGTATACGCTGAACAGCAGCACAAAAAGACAATAAAAAACAAATGCTGGCTTGACAGCGTATGTCAAAATTTCATCCACGGTGTTCATTTCCTTATCCGCAGGAGCATGCAGAACAATAATGATTGACCCCACAACACACAATGCGCAGCCAAGTTTACCCATTGTTGTGAGATTTTCCTTCATTATTAGAGCCGCTAATATTGCGCCAATAATGACACTCATAGCACCTAAAGGCGTCACTAAAATTGCCGGCGCAAACGTGTACGCTGCAAAGTTGGCAATTTCACCGACGCCCATAGTGAGCATACCTGCCCACCAAACGGGCATTTTCAGGTAGGCATACTCATCACCGCTGCTAGCAACCGCTGAGACCTGTTGGTGGCCGATCTTGGTAAGAATAAAACTAGAACCAATTGCCAGAGAGCTACTCATAGCAAGAAGTAGGCCGATATATTTGTCATCCATAGATAAATTTTATGAACAATGCTGAACTCAATGTAAAAAAAATATTGAAATAACAAATAGGTTTGTTAACCTAAAACAGTATTGATTGATGGCAGGAACTGATGCTTATAATTGGACTTTTGGGTTACTGGTAGCATTTAACCAGAAATATCAAGGAAGGAGACTCTAAATCTTCTGAATTATCGTAAGAAGATATCAAGTTACCCTGACTTTTAATGCAAGTTGGAAGGTCAGAAAAACCATACCAAAGGTGAGAGCATTTAGAAAACAAAAAAAAATAAAATAAAAAATAAAAACATGGATCAGATGAGTTCATCAAATTTTTCATTTTCTCTCACAGTTCACATGTTTTAATCCTTAAGTCTTTTGAGTTTGAGGCTACCATGCTATCTTCTTCGGCAACACGCAGATAGTCAGGGTTTTGAACGTTAAAAGCTAATGAAATTGATATTAAATTTTCATAAGCCACTCCTCTTCCTTTTCAAACTACGAAAGAATATTCTGTTAACAAGTTTCAATCATATTATAACCCCCATCTTGAAGATCAAGCTCTTGATGATTTGGGTTTGCAAAAGCCATACCTATTCCAGCAGTGACAGTTAGCTGTATCACACTTTCGAGCAAGCCGCTAAAACATGTATATTCAACCTGAGAGATGTGTTAAGCAAGTCATAACTAAACTATGCTAACTTTCAATATGGTAATTGAATTCGCAGTGTAGTACTCAGTTAGTGACTACGGGCCATCAGTAGAAAAAAATACTATGGTCTCATTTGATCTTGGATGAGTATCGGTAGCCAAATCAATCATGGTAAATTTCATGTTCTCGAAGGTTTCAATGAAATACAGTTCTTAACGGGCCTCAAGTACTGCACTTATTCTAAAAAAAAAAACAAAAAAAAACAATAAGATTCATGATTTCCACCTTGAAAAACTTATGGGAGGACTCGTGATGAAGTCAGCCTTGAGATTTTCTAAATTGCAAATCTTGCCATGATACTCTCTTCAGTAGTATTCACCTTGTCGAAGAATACCGAGCAGACAATCACTACATCAAACAAAACTCTTGACAAAAGGGCCTTTCCCTTTCATATCTTCACATCCCTGCATTAAAATGAGCGCGACTATAACAACAATCTCGTTAACAATATCTTATTAACTCTCAAACACATAAGTTTCCGTTTACTGGACACTAGTCTTAACATAGTTCACAGCCTTCTCAGCACCGTTTTCCACCCTTTTAGCAATAGAGTTCCACTGGATTCCGTAAAACCAGTTTACACCCTTGATAATCTCGTCGTTCCAAACGTCTTTCATAGTTTCTTTAAGGCTCAGACGGGCCTCGTACTCAATTGGCTGCAAGGGTTCAATCTTGATCTTGCCATGGTTATCAAGAATACTTTGAGAAGCCCTGAGCTCACCTGAAATGAAAGAAGAGTTCTTTCTGAACTCCAGAGCAGTGAGGTATGCAATGGAAGAAGTTGTCAAGACACCTGAGAGTAAAGTGCAATGAAAAAGAAGGTTGCCTGTTAGTAAAAAAAAAAAAAAAAAAAAAAACACCCCAAAATATCGACTTTTTTCTAGCTGTAAGTTCAAAAAGTAGCATACCTCCTAAAAATCCGTATATCCTGCTCATTCTATAAAGAGATATGTGTCTGTATTAATAGTGGTTACTCTTTCACGATAATAAAAACGAAAAAGAAACAGAGAGTCAACGGTGATGTAGCCTATAATGGTGGGAAGGGAAAAATGATAATGGACCAATGAAAGCGTACTTTCTATCCCTGGGTAAATGTCAGCCTGAACAATTTTTATACCCTTAGCCAATGAACAAAAAGTTTTTTTTCACTTCACTCAAAAATTTTCCTTTCCATCGTCTGCGCGCCGAAATCAGAATATTCACAGAGGACACAAGATGGTTCATAGAAAGCTCAACAGAACTCACAGTCATAGACAGGCTACTATCCGGAACCTGGTTTCGAATCTGCTTAAGCATGAGTCAATTATCACCACACACGCCAAGGCTAAGGAGGCTCAGAGCGCCGCCGACAAGTTAATAACTCTCGCCAAAACCAGATCTCCAAACCTCGATGCTGCTAAAGTCAGAGCTCAGAAATTCATCTACGTAAGTAGTGTCTGCTGTCGCTAGTAGGTCTAAAGTGCCTACTATGAATTTATGATCAACTGGCTAACAGAAATCTCTCCAGGACCCCCCAACGATTATTCCTAAGCTGTTTGACGACATTGCCGAGCGATACAAGACTCGCCCTTCGGGCTACACAAGAGTTTTAAAGCTGGAACCCCGTTTGGGTGACAATGCCCCTCAATCTATTCTTGAACTTGTTGATGGCAAGCGCGATATGAAGTTCAGCCTAACGGCTCGTGTTGTTGCGCGTCTCGAGAAGCAGGGTCTTCCCCTCGACCGCACCACCAAAGCTGACGTTGCCAAAATCTACAAGTACAGAGAAAACGCCGAGGAGCTTTTCAGAAAGGAGGTTGAGTTTATGAAGGAAAGATTTTACAGTACGCCTGAGTCCATCGCCAACCTGCCTCCTGTCATCGAGCCCCGCAAGAAGTCTCCCATCCAAATTGTCGAAAACCCTCTTCTCAAAAACTCTCAGTAATTTTTCTGTTTGGGCTAAAGTTCTCTTTTTTTTTTCACGACACTGAGACCAGTTCATCCAGCATAAACCCATACGAAAAACTCCAAAAGAAAACAACACAAGAATGGTTGTTGTTGTATCTCATGTATATTCTGTATTTTAGTCCTCAATGTAAATATTTGATTCCGTTTGTTTTGCCGCCTTCTACTTTTCTTTTAGTTCCAATGATTTTTTATATTTTTTTGTTTTTGTTAAATAACTAAAGTACACAAGTTACTAATTCTCTAGACATACTAAACGTACATGCTCAAACTAGATAAATTATCAATAAAGAATTTTTTTTCCACATTTCATCATTAAGCAACAACAGACTCATTCTTGTTGAGAGCTTGGGCCAGAGCCTGGTTGGATCTAAAAGTAATACCCTTGGTCTTGTCAATAACCTCCTGGTAGACGCTGTTAATGGGGTGGTTCATGATCACAGTGCCGTTAGATTCGTCAATCTTAGCATCCATCTTGGTATCCTTGATAAGGTTGGCAATCCATTTTTCACCCTGCTCAGTGTTGAGGTTGAGACGAGTGGATAACTGAGTAACATCGATGCGCTGGTGAATGCGGCAGTAGAGTTCGGAAACAAGATGTCTAGCAGACTCCAAGAAATCAGAAGTAATGCCGTTCAAGAAGAAATCGTTGGAAAGGACAGCCTCAGCCTCGGAAAGCTTGTTTTGCGCCTCAGAGAAATCAAAGTCAATGTAAAGAGCGCGAATGAAATCAGTGACCGGGTCCTGGTATTCGTACAACTCCTGTCCCACCACTCTGACAAGGTCCTTGAGACGGCGCTGGAAGCTGACGACGTTTCTACCCTTGTTGTTGAGAGAGATGACAGCAGCCGCTAAGTAACGAATGATCCAAGGGCAAGAAGCCTGGATAGTGGCGATATAAGAGGGAGAGAAGAAAAGATCAATCAGAGATTCCTTGTTAAAATCTTTGCTGATGAAAAGGAAAAGAGACCAGTGAATAATCCACGTACGGTTGTGAAGCTGAGTGAGAGGATCAGAGAATGCCCGCTGGTCGATAATATCTCTGAGTTTCTGCATTTCTTCGGTAACAGAGTCAACGTTCATACCAATAATTTCAATGGCAAATTTACCCCAAGTGGCGGACTGGATCAGCTGGTTGTCGGTGGAAATGATTCTGAACTGATCAAGCATTTCGGAGGCAGAGCGGTATTCACCAGTGCTGAACTTTAACTGACCAAGATAGTATAAGTTGTTGATATCCTCAGCGGTAATGTTGTGAGATTCGAACATACGCAGGTTCTGAACCTTATCCTGCTTAAGATTGTCTTGAACTTCGGGGTTCTCAAGCACCTTGAAGAACTTCTCTAAGCGAGCCTCGAGCTTGGCCATCTGCTCAAGCAAAACCTCTCTCTTCTGGGCAAACTCCTTCGAAACCTCCTTGCCAGGATTCAGCTGCTTCCACAAATCCTGAACGTAATCGACCATATTAGTGTCCTTGAGCAGGTTGTATTTGAGCTCAAGAAGATTGTGTTCATTGTACAATCCCTTCGACGACAAGAAGTCAACTAAGTGAAAGATAAGATGACGATCCAAGAAAGGGATCATGGTCTCAGTCAAATCATACTTTCTCGCAATTTCAGCGGCTTCGACAGCCTTTTGAGTCTTATTTCCGCTAGCTTCAGCCATCGTTTATGTTGCTGTCAAGGGTTATTTTAGTGGCACGAATTGAACACAGAGTTGACGGTCCTGAAAAAAAAGGTGAGGAAAAAAAACTGAAAAAAATTTTTGTGAGTGGTAAAAACGTTACCCTGACGTGGTTAGGGTTTTACAATGTCCTTGATTATAGTCACTCTTTTTTTTTTTGCATTCTATGTCAAGATTGTGAAACACGTCTAAATAGTTGATGGGAAATTACAGATTACAATCAGTAATATTTAATGTTTTTATATATCAGAAAGAACTAACGAGGTTTGAAAAAAGACATGAGCGATGCTTGTTTTCCCTTTGCTGCATTTTTCTTTCCTGGTTTGGACGGAATTTGGGCCAACGGCTTTTTCTTAACTGGCACAGCCGCAGGTTTAGAAACTATTGGTGCTTCATCGCTTTCAGAACAAGATTCGAAAACCTCTTCTTCGCGAGTAACTGAATAGGTTAGAGGTTAGTAAAGCAAATTAGAGCTATATGTGGTTTTCAACGATTGAAACTTACCCAAGTATCCCTCAGAGTCCATCTTGGTGACTTTTTTCAAGACCTTCTTTTGCTTCCGCTTCTTGGACTTGTTGTGTAAGCCAGTCGATTCTTTGTCCTTCGGATCAGAATCCTCTTGCTGAACCAATTCTGTTTCCTGGGGGTTCGCAGTAACTTCACTTTCAGGTTCCATGGGTTCATCCACGGTAGGTTCTTCTAACTCAATGGGTTCATCAATTGGTTCGGGTTCTTCACCATCACTCATATGAACATCCTCCTCTTCAGAAACATCATCTATAAAAGGTGGAGTTAGCAAAGCTTCAAGTGAAATGAAAATTTCAACTTACTCATGACTGCATCATCATCATTAAAAATGTTTTTTAACTCCTCTTCTTTTCTAGCTTTTTCCTTTCTGTCTTCCTCAGTTTCTTCTAATTTGTTAATATCGGAACTATTTTCCTCGTTTCTGATATCAGAAATGACAACTTTAGACTTTTTAGGGAGTTTAGACTGTATCGCAAAAGCAGCAGCGAGAGGGTTTTTTTTCTTTGGCTGCGCCGCAGGTTTGGATGTTGAACTGGTTGAAAGAGGTGTGGAAGAGGCGGCTTCCGATTCTTTTATAGTATTAGTAGTGGGCTTCAATTCAGTAGCTTTACCAAAAAATGAAGCTGCCTTTTTAACTGGCTTAACCGGCTCTTTTTTGTCAATTTTCTTTACTGAATCAAGTTTTGAAGATTTGATGTCGGATCGAGACCTCAAGACATCCTAGAAGCGCAAAGTAATTAGTAAAAAGTACCAGAAAAACGCCAGTTTATATACTTACATCTGAAACGACGGGATTCTGAATTTTTCCAAATAGCGAAGAAGTTTCAGAAAGTTTCAACTTGGCATCAATATCACACAAAGTCTTTTCAGCTAAGGTAAATTGCGTAAAGTCCTAATAATTCGTATTAGCCCAGTTCATAAATCAATGAAACAAAAAACTTACAATTGCTTTTGAAGAGCTCAAACTGTAGACATGAATCGTGGGTTCCTTCTCAAACCATTGTTTTCCTTCTGTAGAGCGCGTAATAAAGTTAGTAAGTCCCAAACGCGAAAACAACATTTGAAAAAAAAAAAAGATGAGAGAGGCAATAATAGCGTACCTTCAAGCTCAATCTCTGATACAAGCTTTACTGTTTTCACTAATCTCTCAACGGGAGTTCCTTCTTTGGAACCAAAACTTTCCAATATCTTGACTGGCGGATGGTTGCTCATTGTATCATTAGAATTGACGGAGGTTCTCGAGTTCAACTCTTTCACATAACCAGTCAAAATATATGTTGCATGAACGTCGCTAGGAGAGCTTTGCTTAAAGGCATATAAATATCTAAGAAAATATTCATTAGTATTAACTGATTTATAATTATACCAGTTCTATACTCACTCTTTAGCTTTATTGATATTGATATTGAGCTTCCGACTCAATAGTCGATACGTGACCTAATATCAGTGTTAAACAATAGAAAAAAATAAACCAGAAGATAAACCCTTGATCTAATACTTACCACATGCCCTTGATCAAAAAGCTCAGACTTGAGAATAGATTGATAGTCTTCAGTGCCCGTCATTTCCATGATACCTATGCTTTTTTTTTTTTTGCTAAGAGAAAGTGGAATTTATTTCTGTATGTAAGTAAAGGAGGTATCAAAAGAAGTACAAAAAAAAAATTAAAAATAAAGCGAGGAATAGGTGTGAAAATGTTCCAATAAGAACATGTGTTCACGTGACTATTTCTTTATTTGGACTTAATGAACTATTCAAACGCGTAAAGTGACTCTCTCTGCAAAGTCCCTTAAGTTTTTTTTTTTTTTCCACGGTGCTCAGAATCTGGGGAGTTTTCAGTCTGCTAAAAGTATTTAATCTCCAAAGGAGAAAGTGGTTCTCAATTACTGTTAGATAGCAGAGTCAAGTTCAGGTTTGAATACTATACATAGTGACATAAAAAGAGTGGTAAATTTCTCTACAATCAAATCGTCTTTTAAATAGAAATAGCGCATAAGCGTGGATAGTAAGAAAGAAGAAAAAAAAAAGAATTAACAGACGTCATTACAAGTGTTAACAGGCTTTAGATAACAATAAACATTTTAATGGCTGAGATTAGTTGCTCTCATTGGCTTTATCGGCCAAGATCTTCAAGGCTTGGGCTTCATTGTCAATAGCAACTTTTCCACTATCCCAGTCTACCAAGATTGGCACTTTTCCAAGGGTCCCGCCACTGTTCTGTTCCTTAAACTCTGTAGGAACCCCTTTAGAGCTCTGAATAATCGATAATTGATCTGTGGTAGGTCTACTCTCTGTAACCTCAACATCGAAGTTATAAGTGGACTGCACGGGATATTTTTGCTTTATAACTGAAGCAATGTTCTTAGAAATGATGGAAGTCGGCACATGGCTTTTGTTCGTCAGTTTGACAATTGACATCAAAAGATGATTAAAAGTAAGTTACTTACAACAACGTAACTGTGCCTCTGATATTCTGGAATGATCGTAACATGGTGATTCGGTTTTGATATTAGTAGTGTCAGTGCTTGAGAGAGTTTGTGGTGGTGGGAGGAAAGAAAGTATGGCGATTTCCTTCCTTCTCCCTTCTCTCACAAAGTAACAAAGTGGCAAACTCAATTTAGCCTGGTGATATACCCAACGCAGGGTATGGCTAAGAACCCGCATCTCCTAATAACGAATAGAACAAAGTTGAAAGGAAAAAATCAACTAGACCGTTATTTAGACTAAACTTCTTTTGTAGCTGCTTAATTTGAATAGTATCTTTGCCTTTTCACCTTGTTTTAAAATACCCAAAATACAATATGCTTGTGGATACTATCCCAGAACGAGGAAGCCATGCGAGATGTTGGCAGCCCGGGCCAGGTTTTACTTACTTAGCACTTGCGGAAACCGGCACTTGCACTAGACGCGCTTTAGGTTTTTTCTGACTTGCTTGAGATTAGCCTATCAAGCTCCCTCCACGAAGAAGTTTTGTTCCTTATGGGAAAATCCCGGCCTTTCCGAAATTCCATGCCTACGGGATACAGGCGTACTACAAATAGCCTCAGGCAAATAAGAACTTTGAAGACTGAAATGAAGAAAGGATCCGTGTGAACAGGAGTTCGCCACGAGTTAGCCTATAGTTACATACAGGATTCCTAAATAAATAGAGATAGTATACTGCGAATACAGATACTATATTTCAAAGATGTGCACATCAATTAACATGCATAGCACTCACACAAAAATATTGTAAAAGTTACAGGCACTACTACTTGACACCTTTCTTCAAAACAATATCCGCTAACCAAGTCTTGAAAAATGAAGCATTTGTAGATGTTTTCAAAAATATATCTCAGTGATCAACACACTTTTTTTATTTTTATTTTTTTAACGATAGTTTATCAATTAGGCGAGAGTCTATTAATCGGTTTATTTCATCATCAATCAATCTTTCCAAAACAACAAAAAAAAAAAAAAAATCAATGTCGTAAACAAAAGTCGTAATTCAAAATTGTTCAATCTTCACTTTCAAATTCATTAAAAACTCTTAAAGCGTCGTTATTGTTATTTATTGAATCATTTAGTGAAATTTCAAGGATGTTCCAAAATTCGTCCATAATTGTTTCTAGCTCTCCAAAATTGTAGGCCGTGCCATCGCTGCTGTAAAGTTTGTTTTTCTGCTCAAATACATGTGGCTTTTGGCTTTTCGGGGGTTTGACCATAGCAGAGTTATCAGCGCTGTCGTAGTTGTTATCAAATAGCCCTCTTAGTTTCATGTATCTTTGAAAGCATTGCTTGTAGTGAAGAGCTAGGCCTTTCACATTTTCGTGAATCGCGTTATTGCGTTGGATTTGAGATTGAAGTTCCCTTAGCTGATGTTGTTTTTGTTTGTCTGCAAGGAAATCACCATGATTATCGTTTTCAATTTCAAAAGTCTTGGTACTTAGGGCTGGTGAGCTACTGCTGCTGAGATTGTGTGTGAATCTTTTTTTCGAAGAGGGGATCAATGGAATGGATTTACCGGTAATCAAAGATGCCTTGCCACTTTTGATGAGACTCGCTTTTTTGGGTTCAAGTGGGAAGATTCCGGACGATTCCCAACTCTGCTGAATGATAGTAAGAGATGTCGGGGTTTGATCTTTGGCTTTTTTCAACATATCAATACACTTTTCAATGGAAAATGTAGATTCGTTGGTAGTAGCAATGTGAACTTGCTGTTGGTAAACTGACATCAAACTAAAGTCAAAAGGCTGAAGAATATAAGTATTTTGATTGGGAAAAAGGAAAAACACAATTTGGTTGTCAAGTGCAAATTGTAACACTTTAAAAGAAAAAAGTGCAGGACAAGGCTCCATAAATATGGCTTTCTTTTCACAAGAATTTGTTGCAATGTTTGTATTGTTGTCCCTGCTTTTTTTAAAGTTTGTTAATAACCAGATCAGAAAATCTTCACTAGTCGCCCAGCCATCATTGCTAGTAGAAAAGTCAATATTGCCAGTCGCAGAACTGGATGACTTAAAAATAAATTTGGTTGGTAAAACAATACCATCCGCGCGAATAGCTTCCATGGTTGAAAGCAGTATTGTTGAGTTTTTGGCTTCAAGTCTTTTGATACATCTCACACTGTTGTCATGCTCGTAATACCCAATTTCCACAAAGTTGTAGATGTTACTGGGGGGTAATGTGAAGTCGAATTTCTGAAAACCTTTTGTAAGGTCTTCAAACCACTGGTCTATAGATGATTTAAAAACAGTAGATTCCTTCTGTTGTTTATTCATCGATTTTGCCATGATATCGCTAATTAGCTTATGGCGTCGTCTGAATCCAGCAGTCCAAGAAATACCAAGGTCCTTAACTACTTTATTAAGTCTAATTGATTTGTTTTTCCTGTAGTTGTTAACAAGGCTGCATACAAAAGACGAAGTGAGCATGTTGCTACACGAGACAAACAACAACAGCATTTTTTCGATAGTAAGTTCTTCTTCCGGCGTCAGTGCCATTAATTGAGTGTGAAATTTCTGACGGGACGAAGCTCCTTGATACCGACGGCGAAGCGTTTCATGAGAAACTTCAACTCTTTTGGCTGCACCACGAATAGACATTTTTCCTGATTTTACTAGTTTGATACCAGTAGCAATCCGACTTTCGTAACTTTTGTTAGAATTGACAGATTCAAAAGAAAAGTTGTGATTCTGAGCAGGTAGATTAGATGGTTGCTGTTGTAATTGGTTCTGTTTTTGCTGCTGTAGAAAAGGGATATCTGACTGTTGGGAATGGTTTTGAGGGTTGTGCTTGGCGTAACCCTGTTCATGGTAAGCATGTTTGGGGTGAAAATCTTTTGAAGGTATTATTTTCTGTTGGTCTAGTTTATTTAAGTAGTCATGATTTTGTAGAGCTAGATTGCACTCAGTAATTGAAGGAGGCTGATGATCGGAAGCTGCGTGAAAGTATAGGTCATTGAGACCGGAATCTATCTCTGTGAGGTGCGATGAACAAAACGTGGACTTTTCCAAATTTTCGTTTGCGTGGAAGAGGTATTCACTATCAAACTTATCGGTAATTTTGGATTTACTATCTCCGTCTGTAACGGCAAGGTTCAGATCAAGATCTGATTCATTGTCTGTATAACTTTGGAGCAGGTGTAAATCAAGTTCGATTGTATCATCTTTAAGAATTTTCTTTTGATTGGAAGCTTTTCCAACAAAGGTATTTTCATTCATACTAAAAACAAAAAAAAATAAAAAAAAACTTGACACTCGTGGAGTACAGATGAGATGTAATGAGATTGAGAAGGAAAAAGGTCTATCAGTCCAAAAAAAAAAAAAAAAGTGGAAAAGCCAAAAAAAAAAAAACTGTAGAATAATCAATTTTTCTCATTGAATTTGGCTAAATTTAAATGTGTTTTTTTTTGAATGCCAAGAGTCTAGTTTTCTTTTTTTGTAGATTTATTTATTGACTCTTTGGTTTCGCCTGTTTCACACCTTCAATGCAAGTATTGTCGTCAAAGCTGGCCGTTCTTCTTGTCAAAAAAAAATGAAAATAAAATGAAATAAAAAAATAAAAATACGTCTGTAAAAGTCGATTTTTCTCAATCAGACCTGGTTTGTCTGTGATTGAGGTATTATGGTTCCAGCCATTTTTTGGGCTTTTATTATTTCTCTCCATTTTTTTTTTTCGTCATTTCGGTATGAAAAATAGTGTGGCATCAAAAAAAAAAAAAAATAACTGTTGAGTTAGGGTTTTGTCACTATGCAGTGCCATTAGAGCTAATTTAGTTTCCGTTAACCGAAACCCTAAGGTAAAAAAAAAAAATAGAAAAAACCACACATGCTCCGATAAACTTCTAGCAAAATGATGATAAAAATTAAATGAAGCCAAAAGGTGATTTGACTTAGCGAATAACAGTGTGGCAGATATTGCTGAAAAAATTTCTTACTGAAACTACAGATTTAGCTACATAATTATCAAAAAAAAAAAAAAATACTAAGTAACTCAGATCATCCACCGAGTCTATCGGACTAAATTTCACTATACAAGAGCACAGCTATTAAAAAAAAAAACCATTTTTTTTTTTGAAACGACTGAGATAAGGCAGTCTGTGTTTTATTATATTCCAGATGGAAACGAAAGCAGAATAGACAGGAGAGTAGCCAGTATATCTCCGAGTCTTTCAAGGTAGCCATTTTCATATCAAACTCGGTAATTCCTACTGGCAATTGCTTTTCGTAAAAAGGTTTCACGCAATTTTTTGTATAACATATATTTTTTTTGATTATTTACTTCGTTCAATAGATGACTCGTTGTGTTGTATAAAATTCACCCAATAGTGCTGATGGAAAAGATGACATTATTCAAAGAGACAGTGGGCGGAGTGGCCAAAACCTGAAAAAAAAAAATTGCTTACAGCTAAGATTTTGACTGTCATCGACCATCCTGTAGTGTAAATAGTTGCTTAATAAAGCAGACTCCTGGTCAAGTGACAACCATATCTGTTCTAAACACGTAATCTTTTTAGAGAACTATTTGAAACCAAATGGCTCAGTCTTCCTCTCTTTTGGAACTGTAGTAAAACAGTGATATCAAAAATGAAGCTGCTCTTTTTTTTAATACTTTTTCACACTCCAGTATTTTATACTTGGCTGTAATACCACCTGGCGCAATTGCGCAAGGTCTAGACTTAATCTATCTTAAATGCTATGTTAGAAAAACTCTACCCATTTTTTCAAGCTTACGGCTTACTCCAATTAGTGTTTCTTAGATGAAAAATGTGGTTCAAAAGTCTACAATAAAAATCAAAAGGTATAGAAATAAAACCATAGACTCATCTCAACAAGACTGACAAAATAGCTCTCGCAGCGCGACAAGAGTTTTGCCATTTGATGGCGCCGAATCCCCCATGGATAGTTCCACGTGTTGATGAAAATCCGAAACACATCTGGTAAATAGATACTAGGAATTAGTAAATGCTGATTTTTATACACTTTATACTTGCCGAATAGTTTGGAATTTTATCTTGAAAATATCTTCTGGTGCTGTACCATATGTTTTCGTCCCAGTGGGTACCAGTTATAAAAAGTATTTGGTTTTCCATTCAAATACTTGTTGCCGGCTGCTAAATGAAGGTCCAGTCAATAAAAAGACTAGCGCCTAAACTTGCAGGTTTTATCCATCCCGTCCAGTTAATGTTGATAGATTGTCTCCTTTTGTCAGGTTTGCTACTTTCTCACTTTAGAATGTAGGTTTGATTGATTTCTGTTATTAGCAGGAGGTTTGTGCAAAGGCACTGTACAATAAAATATTCTAACATACCTGGTACCGGGCTCCCTTCATGAGGGGAGCTTTGCGGCTTATGGGAAAATTTATGCCTTCCCGAATTTCCATGCCTACGGGTACAGGCGCACTACAGGTAGCTCCAGACAAGTCAAGTATTTTCTCAGTATATAATTACACATAGAACACATCAATAAACAAAATCTACGACTACTACTACGACATATCTGCTACCCCGTTGCCTTGTGTATATTACAATAATACTAAGAACATGAATAGATAATCAGTTTATTATTCTTACATTGAATAGATACAAATAAAATTACAATACAAAATGATATATAAAGAAGACATGGAACGTAAGCGTTTTCAATTCACATAACAAGCCACATAATCTAATGGATCCAAATCCTCTCTGAATTAATTCAGGTTCTGAAGTGAACTTGGAACAAAGGGACAGTTGATACCACGAAATGGCTAGCATAATTGAGTCTCTAAAAATATACTGGTGGAATGCAATGTCTGCTTGATAGTCTAGCTTCTAAAAGCTAAAATCGAAAAATATATTGTGTTCAATAAAAAATTAGTTTAAAGATGACTATTTATTTACAGAACATACAATTCCTTCGTAAATTATTTCTCCGCAGGAGCATGAGCCATTATTACTACAAAATATGTGAGCATTGAGCACTAGAAGGAGTATTTAAACGTAACATAGTAAAAGCCCTCTATACTAGCCATCACTAGTTCAAGAATATGAGCAGTGAGTATTAAAACGGGCATTTGATCACAACGTAGTCTTCATGATTCATAAGGCTTCAAAGTCAATGGTCAGTGGGCCGGGGCTCTGCATGTGTTATTGAGTACAAAATCATTCCGGAAGATTTCGCCCGGAGCTTTCTAGAATTTGTTGTCATTGAAACTCAAATACTGACACCCTTGATAAGGTTTTTGAGACGTCGGGGCTCGTGACAGGGGCACCCTGAAGTCCGTTCGACCAAAGGGCTAGGGTAGGTTTCTGTCACATGCAGTTTTTTTCTAGAGGGTTAGGGGTATTGCTCGAAAATGTTCCGGTACATTTAAAAAAAGTGCCTGTTTAGCATAAGTGCTGACTCATATGATCCGCGCTTTCTCAGCTAAATAAAGTTCATGACCAGTATTCAAATGACACTAGCGAGGCCCTTTTGTGAAGTTCCGTCCACCAGTAAAAAAATTTATTGCCACTTTTAATTGGCTGGGCTGAAAAGTTTTTGATTTTTTTTTTTCTTTTTTTTTTTTTTTTTTATTATTTATATATACAAACACCTTTCTTCTTCTTCCTTCTCTCTTTCTTTTACTTCAACAACTACTTTTTCATTTGTAAAGTTACGTTCAACTTATTATTATCGGAGATTTATTTATTCCGGCTATCGGCTGCTTCTGAGACAGAGATTACTGGATTTCACACCTACTACTATCCAACCATCCTCAAACCGTCACATACCGATACCCACGATGAAGATTTTCTCTACTCAACACTGTTTCGACTACCCTTGGGAGCAGGTTTCTGCTGCTAATTGGAAAAAGTATCCTAACGAGATGTCTACGCATGTCATTGCTGTAGATGTTCTGCGACGCGAGGTTGACTCGCAATCGGGTATCCTCCGTACTGAGCGTCTCATCACCTGCAAGCAGGCTATCCCCAGCTGGGTGCTCGCGCTGGTTGGTGGCAGCGATGTGTCATATGTTCGTGAAGTTTCTGAAGTAGATCCTTTTGCTAAGACTCTGACCCTTCGCTCAGTCAACCTTACAATGAACACTCTGCTCTCTGTGTACGAGACAGTCGTGTACTCTCCTAATGTTGAGGACCCTTCCAACAGCACTTCGTTTACCCAGGAGGCGCAAATCACTGCTTATGCGTCGTTCCGCCGCTTGTGCAACAAGATTGAGGACTGGAGCGTCGACAGATTCCACCAGAACGCTAAGCTGGGCAAGGCTGGCTTTGAAAGCGTTCTTCAAAAGGTCGCGCAAAAGGTCCAGGAAGGTGTCTTCCGCGACGAAAAGCTTGCAATGTAAAAATTGTTGAATGTCCTTTCATTCCTCCTTCCTCTCTCTCCATCTATGCATTTTTAACGTTTTTTGTTTTTTTTTTGTTTTCTCATGACCTGTGTATATTTCTCCTTGGAGGGCCGGCACTGGCAGGTTCCCCTTTGTTGAAATGCCATTTTTGCTTTGTGCCCTCCACACTCTCATTTAACTCTCGTCAACGGCAACAAGTTACCACCTGTGAGTTCTCCATGTTTTGGGTGTTTGATATTTTCGAGATATTGTTTGTTTTTTTACGCATGTTTAGTTCCTTGCATACTGGCTCTTGCTGCTCTTTTGTTTTCTATAGAATGTTACATAGCTCAAAAAAAAAAAAAGTCTATCATTGAAATAATTTGCTTTCCTGATAAATAATTGAAACCTATCTCCTTCAAGTGGTTTTGATATGAGTAGCCAAGATGGTTTATAAAAAAGGTTTTTACGCTATTTGACAATTTGCCATAAATAAACCATTTGAGCATTGATATGTGCCTGTTCAAACGGTGTTTGATTATTGTTATTATTATTTGCACGAGAATAAAGAATATTTGCTACAGTAACTAATATTTGCCAGTTTCGAACTCGATGAGCTTATTTTAACTTTTTTTTTTTTGGCTGGAGAATAATAATTGGGAGATGTGGTTAGGGTGATAAAAATTTCACGCTATGGGTCTCTTTCTCAACGGGACCTAAAACTCCCAAGGGTCCGATCTAGCTCGACTCAATCCATCCAACATAGCATCGTTTCTTCAACTAATATATCTCTTGCATTTACATTATGGCATCTTATACAAACCAGGCTGATCCGTTGGCAGATTCAGATGGCTTTATTCCCCTTAAACTGGAGGAGAGTCTCAGCACAGAAAGCATGCTTGAATCGGCTGCGGACTTTGATATTGACGAGCTGTTCAAAGAACAGTGCGGTTCCAGTCCCGCCAGCACAACGGCAGCAGATTTAGAGGCAGTCACAGCTACTGACTCAAGAATTAGAGATGTGACTACTACTGGGAATATACAGAAGGACGTAGCTCCAAGTTCTGAATTCATTCTGCATCTGCCGCCCTTGCACTCGATTAAACGACCCAAATTGTACAGTACGCCAGAGTCAGAGATGCCGACTCTGAAACGACCCAAGACATATACCAAGGACATTCCTAGCAACAGCAATAGCAAAAGCAGCATTAATTCATACAAGAGAGTTGTGCCTGATCTGCTTTTACCAGAGGATGTTGTGGTAGGTCCCATTGACGATCTCGTGGGATCAACGGCACTGCCAACGGAAGCTAGCCAAGCTCTACTGGCCATAAAGGCCATGAAGGAAAAAATGATCTCAACGCATACGCTTTTGACGACTTACACGGCACTGCGTCGCACCTCGACCCAGGCAAGCGCGCAGCTAGCGCTAACTGGGACCCAGTTAGTAGACGCAGCGCGATGGCGCTCGCTGTTAGCCGACGAGAACGCGCGGCTCAAGGCCCGGGTCGCCATTGTGGGTAAAGAAGAGGAGCATTTAAAATGTGCAGTGCGTAAACTCACAAAGGATACCAACGGGTTGCAGAAAAATGAAGCACTGAAACACGAGATTGTGGAAAAAAACAGGGAGATTGAGCGCTTATTGCGCAAATGCGAGGGATTGTAAAAAAAAAAATTTTTTTTTTTTTTTTTGCCTTGTCAGAGGTTTGGTATGGCGGGTGCATTAGCATTGTGTGGTTGCGAAAGCGCTATAGTGAGAGACACATATTTATTTATTTATGACTTGAGAAAGCAAATAATTTTTATTGGATTGTTTTAACATCACCACCTGGAGATCTGGATCGCCCACCACAATGGAACCCCCGTAAGATAAAACGCACTGCTGCAGGCAGCCATTTATCAAATAAGCTTATCAGTGTTATCCCCAGAAAATTGAGAATCGCCTTTTGAGTACGGGTTTCTAGAAAAACTCATAGCAGGGAAGGCACGCACCGATACTCAGTGCTCAGGTGTAGATGTCGTGAACTCGGGGACTAGTGGCCATGGCAGTTTTTAGGTGTTCCAGGGTCAGAGCACCGCGTTGCCAGTAGTTTAATTTACTATTTTTATTGATATCATCATTATTATTATTATCATCATCACTATTCTTCCAATCGTCTTAGACACTGGCCATTACACATTGAATACGCAGTAAAAACCCGCGATTCGTCGCTCACCCGGTCTGTGAAAATTTTCACTCAGTGATGGGCGATGACTAACTCAGTGAAATAAGAGTCACATGACTCATAACGGTTTCTATTTTATTTTGGTGATGCTTCATTCAACTTGCTCGTTTTTTTGCAAGTTGTCAACTACCAACTGCTAATACTTGCCCCTCCAAACTCACCTATCGCTGAATTAAAAATTTCTTCGGAAAAAAAAAATTAAAATTCCATTTAAAGTCTCGTAGATTTCTGCTTTTTTTTTTTTTTTTCCCTCCTTTTTTCTTTTTACCTTTAGCCATCATCATCACACAGCAATCCTTAAAAACCGCAATGCTTTCCTTTAGAACATCCTTGCTGAGGGCCTCAAACCTTTCCTCTAGATCCACCATCGTACGTCCTGTTCTGCTTGTGCTTTTCCACTCTACATCTGCTAATCTAATATATTTCACTAGACCAGAAGCCTCTCTGCTTCCGCGAAATCTGTAAGTTCTGTCTCCAATCACTAAAAATTAAAATTGTGTCATTCAGAAGCTAGAAGCTCTCGTACATTTTTTTTACACTTGCTAACATCCCCCGCCAAGCTGATCAGCGACCCTGTCGAGGAAGCTGACAAGGAGCTTCATGCCATTGTCGAGCGCGAGAGGCGGCGCCAGAAGGAGTCAATCACTTTGATTCCTTCCGAGAACTTTACTTCCAAGGCCGTCATGGATGTCCTTGGCTCTGAGATGCAAAACAAGTACTCTGAGGGTTACCCTGGTCACCGTTACTACGGTGGTAACCAGTTTATTGACCAGGCTGAGAGCCTCTGCCAGCAGCGTGCTCTTAAGGCCTTTGATCTGGCTCCTGAGCAGTGGGGTGTCAACGTCCAGCCTCTTTCTGGTGCCCCCGCCAACCTCTACGCCTACTCTGCTGTCCTTGAGGTCGGCGACAGAATCATGGGTCTTGATCTCCCCCACGGTGGCCACCTTTCCCACGGTTACCAGACCCCCTCTAAGAAGATCTCCTACATTTCCAAGTACTTCCAGACTATGCCCTACCGTCTGAACGAGTCCACTGGTGTCATTGACTTTGACGAGCTCGAGCGCTCTGCTAAGCTTTTCCGTCCCAAGGTCATTGTTGCTGGCGCCTCCGCTTACAGCCGTGCCATTGACTACGCTCGTTTCCGCGAGATTGCTGACTCTGTCGGTGCCTACCTCATGGCCGATATGGCTCATATTGCTGGTCTTGTTGCCGCTGGCGTCACCCCCTCACCTTTCCCCTACGCCGATATTGTCACGACCACCTCGCACAAGTCGTTGCGTGGTCCTCGTGGCTCAATGATCTTTTTCCGCAAGGGTGTCCGCAGCACTGACAAGAAGGGACGCGAGACCCTTTACGACCTTGAGTCCCGCATCAACTTCTCCGTTTTCCCCGGCCACCAGGGTGGTCCTCACAACCACACCATCGCTGCGCTGGCCGTTGCGCTTGGCCAGGCCGCTAAGCCCGAGTTTAAGGAGTACCAGCAGGCCGTTGTCGACAACGCCCAGGCGTTTGCCAAAGCCCTTGAGAACCTTGGCTTCAAGCTTGTCTCTGGCGGCACTGATACCCACTTGATCCTCATCGATCTCAAGCCCAAGAAGGTTGACGGTGCTCGTGTCGAGACTGTCCTTGAGCTCATCAACATTGCTGCCAACAAGAATACTGTCCCCGGTGACAAGTCTGCCCTTGTTCCCGGTGGTCTCCGTCTCGGTACCCCGGCGATGACCACGCGTGGTTTCACCAACGCCGACTTTGAGCGCGTTGCTGGCTACATTAACCGTGCCGTCGAAATTGCCAGTGAAATCAAGCAGGCCGCCCTTGCCAAGGGTGAGAACACCAAGCTCGCTGACTTTAGACCTCTTGCCGAAGCCCACCCGGCTATTGCTGACCTTAAAAACGAGGTTACTGAGTGGTCTTTGACCTTCCCTGTCCCCGGTGAGCAGTAAAGCGATACCGATACATATATATAAAAAAAAAATAATAATAATAATTTATGCAACTGTAAAAACAAATCTTGTTCTTTTCTTTTTCTTTTTTTTTTTGTTCTCAAAGTTTATCAAAATCTATAGGTTCTTGTTTTTATGTAGTTTTGGGGGCATTTTTACAAGTCAAGTTTTGCAAAATATTGGACCCATCAATAATTACTTGTTTTATTATTTGCCAAAAATCTTGTCAATTTCACTGTCAAGCTTGCGTTTTTTTATCGAGGCATTAAGGTTATTGCTTGCCTTTGCGCTGCTGCCGTTAGTGATGGCAACAGCGGATTTGCTTTTCTTCTTTTTTGATTTAGCCAAAAGTTTCTCGGCCAAAGAACCCTCGCCGCTGCTGTTGCGGCGCTTGGCACGTTTCCGTTCCTCGCGCTTGCGGGCAAGTTTTTTGGAAAGATTGGCAAAGGATGTGTGAGGTGAAGAGCTCGAGGTTTTGAAATTACTGCTGCTACTGCTGTGGCTGTGATGATGGTGTAAGGAGGATAGTGCGGATTTTTTGCTCAGGGTTGCAGGCAGCGATTTACTTCTGCGCTTGCTGGATGTTGTGCTCGGCTTCTTTGGCGAAGAAGGCTCTTCACTCATATTGTGGCCGTTGGTAGTAGTAGAGATCTCAGGCACGGACAAGCGCTTGCGCTTGCGGGGGTGTTCGTTAGCATTATCATCACCAGAAACACCAGCAACGGCACCATTACCGGTCGCAACCTTTTCAGTAGACTTTTCTACCTTGACCTTTGCCGTCTTTGTCGGCTTTGCAGTGGTAGTGGTTGTCGTGGTCTCAGCCACGGGAGTCAACCTCGCATAAAGCAAAAAGTAGGCTGCCTCTTGGTGCTTGAGCACAGCTTTTTCATTGGTCCTGCGCACTGACTCATCGTCGTAAAGTGCCCAGGTCATGTTGGGCTGGTTACAAAAAGCAACATAGTGGCCACTACTCGTGGTGCGGCCCTCGTGCAGCGTGACACCAATCAACTTATACTTGAGTGGCACCTCCGGTGTAAGTGAATACTCGGTGAGATCAAGGTCCATAGGGTACTGGATGGGATCCTTGATTTTGCGACTCGACTTTTCCTTGAAGTTGAACCGCTTAATGTTGACGACAAGATACTCGGACGGCTCCTCAATTTTGGAGGCCGCAATACCAGTCGTCATTTTCTTGCACTTTTCACAATCATAGCCACCGTTACCCTCGTGCTTAATCACCACGGGACTAAAAAACTCGCGCACGGCTCCCTGCAGTGTATATCGACCCTTTTGCTTCTTTTCCTTAGTACTAAATGAAACGGGCAGGTCATAAAAGTCCTGATGCGTTGTTGACACCGAGCGACACGTTTGGCATGTCACCTTTTGTTCATATGTACCGCCAAAAATCTCGTGGATGATTGAAGTACGCAGCTTCTTTCCGGGTGGCACAGTATCCTCTTGCACACGAGAAAGCAGAGACATGAAATACTCGTGTGCATCCTCTTGCTGCCACATAGACATCATCGGGTTAATATCATCCAGTCGCTTAATAATAGCAGCCGGGTAAATGTTCCGCGTGATACTTGGATCGTTGACCTTGTGGTGCAGGTTTGCCAGGTCTTTTGTCACTGAAGTTTTCGAAACTTCCTTCACCTTATTTTTAAACACATTCTGCATAAAATGGGCAAAAGGGGGAATGTGAAAAAAAAGTTGAATGGCAGAATTCATGTAACAAGTCACGCCCGAGTTTAGCAAACCGCGAGGATTCCGCGAGCCTGCAGGCCACGCCTTGATAATATTGCTGTTTGGTCGACTGCCGTGATCGTTAGAGTCCTGATGCAGGTCGAGAAGTTTGTATTTTACAGTGGTATGATTCTTTTGTTCTGACACCTCTTCTTCTGATTCCTCTTCTTCTTGGTTAATGTCTTCATCGTCTTCCTCTTTGGTTTCGAGGTTAGATTTTTGGGCCTCGGAAATAGAATCAAATGCAAAAGTCTTTTTCTCTGCAGGAGCCTCGTCATCCTCATTTTCAGAGTCAGTATCCAAGTTATCCTCTTCGTCGAACTTAACGGTGTCCTCCTCGTCATCACTGCTGCTAGTGCTCGAATCGGAATTCATTTCCTCTTCTCTTTCGTTTGCAAAGCCTTCGGTCTCGCTCTCGTCCGAGGATGATGAGGAGTCGGAATCAGAATCATCATTAGAATTACTCTTGTGCGGGATGGCACCTTTTTGCTGCGCCTTTTGGTTGGTGCCACCATTAGTTTTCGGTGCCAGCTTTTGTAAGACTTTTGGGTTTGGCTTGATTTGAATGTAGCTGGCAGGTTTCACTGACACAGCTTCGGGCAACTTGGCCATTTTAAACGCCAGGTTTGACTTTAGAATGGAATTGGCAGCAACTGCTGACTGGCTCTTCTTGTTGCCTGGAATGAGGACTGATGGCTGTGACATGGTAAATGCGGTGGCTCTATGGAAAGTGATGTCTCGAGGAGTGTCCAAAAAAAAAAAATGCAAACTCCCTTCAAAAAGTCTAAAGGGAACAAAATAATTTAAGTAGTATCAAACCTCCTAGCCAGTAGTGATACAAGTAAAAATCCGAGAAAAAAAGGAAAAGTGTTGGTTAAAAGAAAGCGATTTCTTTCTGTTTGTTCGGCGTGTTCTGAACATGAAAAAAAAAATAAAATAAAAAAATTTTATTCTCCCAATAAACTCAAATTTGAAACTATTTTTTTTTTTTTTTTTTTTTTTTTTTTTTTTTTCATTGTGGAAGGACCCAGCAAAGTCCCAATTTTTGTTAGCGAGGGGCCCGATCAGAAATTTCCAGGGACTAAACCCAACAAGCTGCTGAACCAAATGCTTCTGACAATGAATTATATTCTATACAAACAAATTAACAAAACAACTACTAAATAAACAATGATCTAGATACATCATCGTACCCTTTATTTCTTCCGACTCTTCTGAATACGGTTTAATGCTCTCTGCTCCTTCTTCATAGTACCATCAACCATCTTGTACTTGCCCTTAACACCACGAGGACGGCCCTGCAAACGCTTGTTTTGATGTCTGGCAACAACGAGTGTGATCTTTGGCTTTTCCTTCTTCTTCTTAGAGGTAAGCTTACGCGTAAGACGCTGAATCTCTTCAGCCTTGTCTCTCTCGGTTCTGCCCTCGTCCTCATTAATCAGATCGGTCTTCTTCTTGAGCTTCTCAAGCTTCTTGACCGCTCTCATCTTCTTACGGGCTTGCGCTTCGGCAACCTTCTTGATAGGACGAGCGTTCATGGCCTTGAACTTAGCCTTGATAGCTTCGACGGCTTCCTTGGTAATGGGCTTGGAAATATGACTATGACTTTCCTCATCCTCAATGAACCAATCGGGAAGACCATCTCTGTCTCTAAATGCGTATCTGTTGTACCCTTCATCAACAATAGAATGCTTGTTGCGGTGACCAAGAGCCAGCTCGTGGGCCAAAGTCATGGCCTGGGCAGTCACAATTTCAGGAGTGGTAGAGGCCTTGGGGACGTTCTCTTCCCAGGTCTCAGTCTCGTCGACGGCAACAGTTTCGAATCCCTCGTCATCATCACTAGACTGAGCAGAAGCATCGTTTTCATCTTCAAGCTCTTCCGCTTGTTCCTTCAAGCTCTCTGCCTTGGTCTTGGTAGACTTCTTGGAAGCCTCCTTCTTGGAAGCGGTCTCCTCAGCGACACTGGTAGCTAAAGCAACATCCTTAAAAAGAGGGTTACTGAAAAACAGCGAAGCCTTGCGACTGAGACCGTTGGCAGCTTGTTCAGGACGCAGAGTGGCGATAAGCTTGTTAATGCCCTCATCGTCGTCTGAGTCATGCTCCTCGTCAGCGTCAACCAAACTCTCGTCGCTGTCACTGTCACTGTCGCTGGCACCCTTTTCCTCATCCTTAATGCCGTACCACTCCTCGTCCTCAGACTCGTCTCTAGCTGCTCTGGCTCTAGCTCTAGCATCGGACTCAGCGCGGCGTTGTTTGTACTGGTCGTACATATCGTCAAGAGCAACCTCAAGATCTTCAACAATCTCTTCTTCTTCTCTTTCATCGTACTCCACACCAATATCCATGTGTTCGGTAGCATGTTCTTCGTCGCGGGGAACGTAAGCCTTCTTACCCTTGGCTAAGCCGTCGAGTTCACCGGATCTCTCTGCAACTTTCAGGTTAAAGAGTGACTGGTCTTGAGAGCCGGCTTCCAGACCAATGTCCATAGGAGTATCCATGTTCATTTGCATGCGAATAATTTCTTTCTGCTTGCGTTCGTTTTCCCGGCGCTTCAATCTCTTTTTCCGGGAATCCTCCTTCTCCTTCAAAGCTGCTAACTCACGGTCAATCTTAGTCTCATCGTCAACCTCCTCTTCGTTGACAGCATCAGCAAGAGTCTTCTTAGCGTCGTTGTCTTCTTCCAGTCCAAGCTCTTCTCTGGCGGCCTTGCGCCACTTGAGAATCAGCTTAAACTCCTTTCTGCCTAAAACCTTCAGATCCTTGAAACATTCAAGAAGCTCAGGTGTCGTAGAGGCCAGCTTCTTGATAGGTTTCAGCTCAGGTTCAGCCTTGTGGTCGAAAGTAATAGCGTTTAACGAACCGAGAGCCTGAATGGGATCTTCGACGTTGATAAACTCGAGAGCAGTCGTAGTGTGATATTGAGTGTAGTCACCCTCCTCGTAACCGTCTCTTTTACGCTTCTTTTTCTCGGGGTTGAACACTTTAGCCTGATTGTTAGCAACAGGCTCCTGAAGCTCCTCGAAAACAGCCTTGGGATCAAGCAGTCTTGGGTCAATCTTCTTGGGAGCCTTGAAGCCTCTGCAAACAACAAAAATCTCAGCAGACACATTTCTGGAAGCTGGGGGCTTTGTCGCTTCAACTTTTTCGAAAAACTGTTGGAAAATCCACATCAGGTTGTTGTAATCTTTAGATCTGAAAACCTTGGTGACAAAGGTACCGCCCTGAGTTAAAAATTCAACGGCGAGCTTGAGAGATTGCAGGACAAGTTCAGACTGAGTGAAAGCATCCTGAGCCCACGCCATACCAACATTAGGAGCACCATCATGCATGACTGTATCGGCCTTCCAAGTCTTCATGTAAGATCTAAGCTGAGATCTACAGTGCTCGGTTGTGATATCACTCTGGAACGAAATGACATTAGGCAATGGCTTGATAGGGGCCAAATCGACACCAATAATCAAAGAGTTGAGAGGGCAGCATTCAGAGGCAACCTGACACCAAGAACCAGGAGCAGCACACAAATCGATAACAACCTTAGATTTTTCCAAAAAGTGACCAAACTTTTGGTTGATTTGAACAATTTTGAAAGACGAACGGGCACGGTAACCCTATAATATACATTAGTATCATGAAAAGAGCGATCTAAACCGCCAAAATAAAATCTCACGTACCTTCTCTTTAGCGAGTCTGTAGTAGTGATCTAAACGACCCTTTCCGTGCTTCTTTTGAGCTTTACCCATTGTATTTCAATGTACTGTCGTTGTGACTGACTAGAGAAAAGAGAAAGGATTTGAAAAAAAAAAAAATTCTCTTTGAAATTGTTCCTCACCCAAAATTTTCTAATTGGGACAATGGGCTAGGGTTGAAATATTTTATGTTTATATAATTACAAGATAAAAATTGAAAAGACTTAGCATTTGTTATATAGAGCAAAAGCTTAATTTTCATGCATGGAGAAGCTTTCAGTCATAAAAAGTCTGTTCCTCTCGATTTCAAAATATTTGGACCGGGGAACAATAGCATGTCTCAGCATTGGCTTGAAGTTTATCATAAAAGATTTTTGTAAGCTTAAATGGTTTTATACTATCCTATATAATTCTAATTTTTCACATGTCATTTTTTTTGTCTTTATTCGAAGATCCGGAACTATATTGCTGGCTTGATGACAAGTCTAGTCCTAAACCTCGAGCAGTAGTGAAAGCTCGGATCATCGTTAAATTACTTTTCTCGCTGGCTTGTTGTCAAATGATTGTAAAATGAAAAGTCATTGTCTACAATGACATATTTGATGGAACTAAGTACTCATAGGTACTGATAGAAACTTTACTTTAAAACAGAGAAGTCTGATTAGTACTTAGCAGTTGGGAGCTTAGCACTTGTGGTAACAGAGGATAGCAACAGACACGATTCTTGCTTCTTTAGTCTACTTTATCTCAGTTCGTCGAGTTCTCACCCAGAAATAATTGATGAATTTTGCTGCTCATGGAAGAATTGCAACCTTTAATTTTTTATTTTTTAAATCCAGATAAAGTCGTACATAACCAGATGAGCCTATCGTCTTTTTGGTATGGCTACTGTGAGACAACTGGAATAAGAAAGTATATACTAAGACCAAAATTGTCAGGGTAAACCATTAACTATAAACAAAGAGCCTTTTGTAAGCACACCACGCCCGCTCTGGACTATACTTGCCATTAAAAGCATTTACCTACTTTAAAGCACTCTTTGTATGGTTAAATATTGCTATTCCATGCCTAATAATGATAATAATTGACCTAATATAGATCTAGTTTAAAGTTATTTGTACTTGATAGAACGTATGGCTTTTATCAGTCGGTGATTCAGCAAATATATAATTCTGCAATTCATTAGCAAAATATATAGATTGTTAATCGGTTCACTGAAAGAGTTGAGAGCCCAGAACACAAAAGACTTTTTTTTGCTAGTGTTGTTGAGAGGGTTTAAAACGACAGCAAGTCTTAGGTAGCCTACAAAGCCTGCTAAACTTGATAATATTTTTGGGCTGTCACAATCATGTTTTAACCATATCTTATTAAAATACCAGGTAAAGCCAGATAAGGCTGAAAATTCATGGTGTCGAATACTTAGCTTGTTTAGCTGTGAGCCTTTTTAACTATAGAGGGTTTGTAAGCTGGTGGCATGTAGTCTACGTATTACAAAGTCGTAAACTACTTTTCACACTACGAAAAACGACTGGATTTAAGCATGAATAGCGGTGATTTCAATGTTGATACTAATGCTCGTTCTCGTTCGCTATCTGAAATTTTATTCAATTTGTCATTTGGCTTGAGTATTGGCATCCCTAGCTTTTGGGAACAAAGCTTACCAAACTAAAAAATAACTGGTTTTGATGGTATCAGCTGGGTCTGCGTTTAGTGTCGTCATAAGTACGAATTCTTTTGTGTACAAAGTTTTAGACATGGAAAGATGCTGACACATGCAGGCGGCAATTTGAGTCAGCACAATTGTACGGGTTTTAAGATTGACAGTATTTTGGGTGCTGCCTGATACAATCATAAACACGCAAAATCAATGGTTTTTTGTTTAGCAACTCACGCGGCCCAAGAAGATTTGGAATTGGGAGCATGTGGAAATTAACCTATAGAAGGCGGATATGCAACCCTCAAGTGAAATATGAGATCGTGACCCAGACTTTATGGTTTGCACCCTGGCTGAGCGAAACCTGAACAAAAACTATAAGTACTGGTGATTAATACTGATCTACAGTGGTTACCGGTGACTTACAAAGATTCAAACAAATTCAGATCTAATTCTGCTTTGAATTACAGGCTTTCAGCTATCAGCGTTATCCAGCCTTTAAATTTTCACGATTTGCAAGTCACAAATTGATTCTAGTTTTGACATAACTTCATTGTCAAGATACCCTGGAATTTTTTTTTATTTTTTTTTTTTGTTCAGAGCTCAAATTTAAATCTATCAGTTTTGGTAACGTTTAAGGTCTTAATATTGACCATGAAGGCTGACGTATACAGTCAGGTGGAAACTTTTTCTATGATAAAAGTGAGAGTGATGTTGTCTAGATTTCAAATAAGACCTAGTTGTATCAAAAACGCGTATCATTAAATTAAAAATTTCGTTATATAGGTACAACCTAGTGTGATCCGGCTAAGTCTGGGAATCCTAAATAAATGCATTTTTGTAATTATACTATTTATGAAATGATTATCAATGCAAGGGTCTTGGTGCTTATGCCCATGGCAAAGGACAAATCCCGACTATCTAGCCATTAATTAGGCTGTAAAAGGTAGAGTAGCATTTCCAAGCCTTTCTGGTGGATTGACAAGAAAAGCGTTGTCAAAAAAAAAACTCATTTTCAAATGGAAAAGCAAAATGCAACTCGAAAAAGCGTGCAAGAGTTCAGCCTTTAACATCTGAATCTAAGTACACTTAGGCCTATAATCAGAATAGCTAGAATTATTTACAAAAACGGAAATGATGGAGGTGTAGAAGAGCACCCTGACATACCATCATGTAGGGCATCTGTACGATGATGTATTCACTTTTGGCATTTCCATCGGTTTCCACATGATGTAATGCGGCGGTTGACGGTAAGACTTTACGACGATCAAGCTGCACAGGCCTTTTTTACGAAAAAAAAAAAAAAAAAGCCAGTAGAGTCTCAAATGAAATCACATCAGCCTCATGCAAGGACCTAATATCCAATGATTCCAGTGGCGACCCATCAATAAAAAGGCATTTCACATATCTCAAGTTTTGTTTAGCAAGGTATAACTTGGAACAGATTGCTTTAAATACTGGCATGAATGGCCTTTAGCTGGACTTTTTAAAAGTCACGGCTTAGCTAATTAGAGAGGCTGAACTTTTAAGCTTTGCAACAGATGTCTCGCTGATACCTTTTTCTTTTCACGAGAACAAGAAAAAATAAAAATAAAAAACCTTTTGTAAAAGGACTTGCTGGCTGATGGCATATCAGTGAGACGCGAGGGTTATTGAGATAGACAATAGTAGTCTCAAAATAAATTGTAATGAGTCTTTGACAATATAGGTACACCACAATCTAAAGGTTTAGAAGTCTTGGTGCTCAGGAGAGTCTTCAACGTCGTTGTTTCTAAGAATATTCATCATGAGCACCAAAAGGCAGTTAGGCTACGATTGGGTCATGAATGCTTTTAATTCAGCTGCAGTAGTCTCATCCAAAGCAGTCTATGTCAAAATACAAACTTTCCTTGGTTTCTTTGCTGAGGACAAATTAGAGACTGATTTTCCTAAACAAGCACAGCGCATACACGCGCCCCGGCATGGCTATCATTGTCACCAAATAAGAATAACAACCAGTATAAATTTGATAAGTCTTCTTCTAGCCGTTTACCAGATGTCTGATAATGCTTTTAAAAGTTTTCATCAATGAGAATCGCTGCGTTCACCTCAAATTGTTTTCATTGCATTCGTTAAGCAAAGCTAGCAAGCTGAACTCCACGCGCCCAACTAAAAGCCATCTTAAATTTGAACTGATGGCCATTCAGCTAACTCTAAAATGTGTCCTATATATCACTTGTTTAGATTACTTTTTTTTTTTGTTTGAGAATTCGGACAATTTTGATATGGACCAATTTATAGCGGCGGCTTAGTACCCAATACCACACCTGTAGTACCTAGTAGAGTTGACAGTGAGATTGAAAATAAAGTTTTGTGAAAGGTTTACCACTATGTGACCTCAAGAATTCACGTCCAAAAAAGGTTTGCAGGAATGCTAATTATTTTAATACGGCTGCCCGACCAAAGCTACAAAATGTACATCACTATAAAACTGTAATATATCTTTCAGGCCTCAAAAAGCCCAACCCCAAGCCAGTGTAACTTCATCATTTTTCTTTTTGTTCATTTTCAATTGCCCACAGCAATTGTCCAGGTAACAATATAAAATCTCGGCCATTTCCTCTCTTTCTTTTTCAATTTTTTTTCTTTTCTTCTGTTGTTTCCCTACACAACTGTTAATTTAGTTTTTTATTTATTTATTTTTTAACGACAAATTTTTCAAGAATGCACAGAACTTATTCTTTACGTCAAAGTAGGGCTCCCACTGCTGCCCAGCTTCAGTCTCCTCCTCCTCCTCCATCAAGCACAAAGTCCGGCAGATTCTTTGGCAAAGGTTCCCTTGGTAAGTCTTTATTGAAAACTAAATAATGGGGGCATACCCTTTTTTTTTGTAACATTCGGAAATTATTTTATTATTCAATGGTCAATTGTACTAACAACACCCATTAGGTCACACCTTCAGACGCACTGCCGCTGGCAGTTTAGGCCCTGACCTCGCCAAAAAGCTTGCTGTCCTTGTTAAGATGGAAAAGAACGTTATGCGCGATATTGAAATGGTTGCTAGAGAAAGAAGAGAAGTCGCTAAGCAACTTTCCTCTTGGGGTGAGGATGGTGATGACGATGTCTCTGATGTCACCGACAAACTTGGTGTTCTCATTTATGAAATTGGTGAGCTTGAGGACCAATTTATTGACAAGTACGATCAGTATCGTATTACTCTCAAGTCTGTTAGAAACATTGAAGCTTCCGTTCAGCCTTCTCGTGACCGCAAGCAGAAGATCACCGACCAAATTGCCCAACTCAAGTACAAGGATCCTAACTCTGACAAGATCATTGTTCTTGAGCAAGAGTTAGTTCGTGCTGAAGCTGAGTCTCTTGTCGCTGAGGCTCAGTTGTCTAACATTACCCGCGATAAGATAAAGGCGGCTTTCAACTACCAGTTTGACGCTCTCCGTGAGCATTCTGAAAAGCTTGCTCTCATTGCTGGCTACGGTAAATCCCTGCTTGAACTTCTTGATGACGCTCCCGTGACTCCTGGTGAGACCAGACCTTCTTACGATGGTTACGAGGCTTCCAAGCAGATTATTATTGACTGCGAGAATGCTCTCGCTAACTGGACTCTTGATCAGGCCGTTGTGAAGCCTACACTCTCTATTCGTCAGCTTCAAGAGTCTGAGTATGATGATGAAGAGGAGGAAGGTCACTGGGATGGCGAGGAAGAAGAGGTTGAGGTCGCTGAGCCTACTACTGAGGCCGAGGTCGGTGAGCCTATCACTGAGGCCGAGGTCGCTGATGCTGCCATCAAGGCCTAACTCTAGTTCGCAGCTACCCTTTTTAATTCTTAATAATTTTCTCTCATTCACTCTTTACTTTTGATAAATAATTGTTTCAAGTAATAATATTTTCCTTTTTTTTCAAGATTTTCTGTTTTTTAATCTGTTTGGCGTTGCGAAAGGCAATTTTGACGCCTTACCCCGCCTCTTGTTTTTTTTTTTTTCTTTTTGTTATTGTAGTTGTTTTTCGTTGTTCAATTTTGTTTTTACGTACATAATACAAATTTGGCTTCAAAGGCTGCGAGAAAAACAGGAGATATAAAAACGAAGAATTTTGAAAACTGCAGCAAGGTCAGTAGTGCCAGACTCAAAAGTAAATGTCTTCAGCACTATATCTCGCCCTCTTTGTAGCCAGAAAAATATTTAAAATGAAATAAAATCCGGAAGGCTATGTTACATTAATGCATGCTTA
>JAJMRT010000012.1:80284-90347 GCA_030558065.1 Geotrichum phurueaensis
TTTTTTTTTTTTTTTTTTTTTTTTTTTTTTTTTTTTTTTTTTTTTTTTTTTTTTTTTTTTTTTTTTTTTTTTTTTTTTACTGGTTTCAAACAGTTGAGCAATGCGAGACTATAACTACCACAGCAACTGCCACAAGATTAGACAAACATGAGAACCCCACAGCCTATATTTTACTTTTTTTTCAATGAGCCAGCTGCTATGGCTACTAAACTAGGAGAATGAACCTGCTGGCAGCCATTTAGCTCAATACAGAATGCGCATTATTGGCCAAGCACAGAAGCCTTTCGAACCCAAACATGCAGGTACCCAATCAATGACGAAATTGGATATGGCAAAAAAAAATAAATAAATAAATAAATAAAAAGACATATAGTTCTAACACATATCTTGATGACACTGACAGAGTAATGCTCACAACATCTGTAAAAAGATTCGGCATTGATGGGGCCGAAGGCTCCATGGAAAGTTTTATTTGCTGAGGGAAATCTAGGATACATACCAATACCTGGCAGCCCAACACCAGAGACTGGGACACAGCAAAACTTCACTAAGCTGCTCCAAGCAAACCATCAGCAAATGCGGTACGGGCACCGAGTCTAAAACCTTTGTCACCGCACCAAACCCGTTTAAAATATCAAAAAAATCTCTGAAACCAAGTTCTGGATGAGATTCTAGTTGAAATAACTTTTAAGAAAGCCATGGTCTGTGCAAAGCTGAAACATGTTACTCAGGATATAGCGAGATGCTGTCACAATAAAGAGTTTCAGTCGATAGATGGATAATCAGTTTGTTGTTCTTACATTAAATAGGTACAAGCAAAAGCACATAACAAAATGACATACAAAAAAGGCATGAATTTGAAAAACGTTTGTCTCTATGACACTGGCAAAATAGCGGTGCCAGCACGTATTTCAACCTCAAGCGTTCGATGGTGCCGAATTCGCCATGAGTAATTTTATGTGTTGATGAAAACCTACAATACATAAGACCCAGTAGATCAATACCAGAAATTGACACTCAGTAAAAAATTTAACAAGCTCTTCTAATAAAGCGAACCATTAGCAAATAAGTTGCGGTAATGAATCTAAAAACTTGACCACCGCCTCCAGGCCCTTTTTGGTATCAAGAAGAATCTTGAAATCACTCTAAAAAAAAAGCCTTTCTCAAGAATTCTGGCTTTACGGAGTGCGAAGAACACACCTTGAGAAGGTGCTCAATTGTTTCCAGTTGATCAACACTCACAATAATGATTTTTCTAGTTTTGTAGTTTTGGTGCGCTCAGCTCGTATATGGGGTTTCATAAATCTTATCAACCTAATTGTCGTAAATTTGGTTTAACCACTTATTTTTTTCTCTTTAATATATGGTATGTTAACAACATCCTAAGACATTTTGGCAATGTTTACTATTTTTTGTTATTTTCATTATTATACCTTTGTCCGGTCAACTGGCACATTGTACAAAAGTATTTATAAAATTATTCACTAACTGGATGTGCCACATCTTATAACAAGATCTGCCAAATGGCTAATTGAATATGTATGTAGACAGTGTACCATACTCCGTGAAGACCGATGTTTATTTAATTTCCGTTTTGTAAGCTTTCGCTTTAGTTGCTTTGTACACCTCACCGTTACCCGGATTGCTGAGAATTCTCGTCCTAATGCTAGTTCGTCAGTACCAGACCTCCTAATAAAAAAGTCTTTTTTTTTAAAAAAAAAAAAAGTTGAAAACGTCGGAGAGTGATAATCCACAATGAGTTTGAAAAGGCTTCTAAGAAAGAGTCTTAACGGCGGTGTGTTTGTGAGGGGCATTCACCTCTCGATATCTAGAAACCAACAATAAATCGTGGCTTTGGACTAGTAATGGGTTACCCATGTACTTTCTGTCATCTTCAGTGTTCAACAAATCACCTCACTACTCAAGGATTACCCGGAGTAGAGAGTTACGTAATCTGATGAAAAATTTTCACCATCTTCAAGCACCCTCCGGAGGGTGGTGAAGTCCTGTTGCCAGGATTTGGATCTGTCGTTTCGGATCACCTTTGTCGCTAAAATTTGGACAAGCTCGTTAAGCCGTCTACCATTCAGGCTTTAGGTATGCCATGTTATAAAATTGTCGTCTTCATTTGACATTCTGTCGAATTGTCGTTTTGTTGTTGTCGTGAACCACCTCGGATTCATCTCTTCAACAGAAAAGATGAAAGCATCAAGGGATTCTCAGAATGAGGCTAGTAACGCTCATTCGCAGCCGTATCAGTAGTCGTCCTTTTGGATAAAAGATGAGTTTAGCGTCATCCCAGGACGTCTGCCGTATAATGTATCGTCCTTTTGGATAAATGATGAGTTTATCGTCATCCAAAGACGGGGTGCTTTTAACGTCATCCCAGGACGCAAAAAGGCAATTTTCTGACTATTTACTCTACAATGCAAAACATTCCAATTTGTCTATCTATTGTTTCTTGCAATATTTAAAATAAAATTAACTCCTGATGGCCCAGTTGGCTAAGGCGCGAGACTGTAATGGTAAATTGTAATCTTGAGATCGGGTGTTCGATTCACCCTCAGGAGAAATCTTTTTTTGAACTGGCCAACAACCAATGTTTTTTTTTTTTTTTTGAACTTTCTTACTCCCTACCTCCAACTCCACGTATTTACACTATTCTGTCATAAAAGAAAATCTTCACCCAATTAACAACTTCATTTCTATGCAATGAGTACACAATTTCAAAGTTACTCACAAGACGTCGATGATGTTGACTATACGGTTCTGGAGGAGACACTTTCGAAAATTGGGTCTCTGACTGACCAAATGACCTCGTCTTTGCAGACCCTTGGCAGAAGCGCGTTGAGGGCCGAAAGAGCAATCAGGCCGATAGCAGGTCAGTCACGAATGATGGAAATTTACGAAAAAAACTTATCAGATAGTTTAAATGTAGTTCACGGAATTAGGGACTATGCTTCTGTAACAGAAGAATGTGAAGGCATCATCGTCAAGGGCCCTGAAGCAGTTGGTATTCCAGCATACGCAGCAACACTTGAACGGCTTAACACTGCTCTCGAAGACTTACAAAATGCCAACTTGCAAACGTTTTATAAGGTCATTGAGAAGGCACAAATGCTAGTGAAGAAAGGTAATGCCAACTTGAAAGATTACTTTCGCAAGCTTTTGTCGCAGGTTTTCCAGACAATTGATGCCAGCGATTATGTTTCCAAAGATGCTCGTCTTCCAGTAATCAAAGCACAAGAGATGACAACCCTTCGACAATTATATAGTGTTTTTAAAACACACAGTCAAACGGATCAGCGCGAACCAGATAAGATCTATTTTGAAATTTGCTTGAAATACATTAAATCTTCTCTTTCATCGTTAGAGGGAAAATCCCAACCTCCTCAAACACCTCCAGCACCATCAATAGCACAAGCTGCCGCTATCATGTCAGCAAATGTAACCCAACCCAACGTATCTAATGGGGCTGGAAATAGTCCGAACAATTCCGCAACTAATATATTGAGTATCAGCAAGGCACCGCCGTATGAACGAGGTAGTAACGCCATTGTGAAATACGCTGACGCATTGAGTCTTTTTCTTTCAGCCGAGTTTGAAAATTGTACAAGACTTTTTCCGGATAGCAAGGGAACTCAGGACTACTACTTTGAGCACATCTGCGCCAACTCTCTATCTGACTTTGTGAGTTTGAGCAAAGACATCTGCAAGCATGTTAAAACTCATTTGGCAACTGATTCTATGCTTGCATTTGAGGTGATTGAGGCTACGGGTCATCTCATTAACACCGTGAAGATGATCACCAAAATTGTCCCCACTGCGTTAAGCACTTCAATGAAAGACGCGCAAGACACCACACATCTCATATTCACCGATTTCATGAAGTATATCGAAATCAGAGTCAATAATCTTATCTCAATTCCAAGTGACAATGGAGTGTGTGATGCTACCATCGATATCATGTCTAGAATGAAACGGTTTGCAGACTATAAAAATTCAGCTCTTGTTTCGATATCTACTATGAGCCCTGGAGGATGGCTAAGCAACCCAAAGCCCGTCTGGTACACCACTTTTTCATCTTCGGGAGCCGTTGCAGCTGCTGCTGCAAACCCTGTTGAGCTACTTTCTTCATACTTTTCAGATGCTATAGATGCACTTTTTGTTTCGCTAGAGCTAAAAGCCAAATCTTTACAAAAGAAGACCACTCAATCAGGATTTTTTCTACTAACAAATTTGACTCTCATTGAGCGATATGTTACAAAATCTGATATTTACATGATTCTCGGAGCTGCAGGCTCAGATAGACTAGAGAGGCTTAAGAAGCGAGGATTAAATCTTTTCCTTGTTGGGTATGTGATACTTTTTTCTCCTTATTTATATCAGGGCGTTACTAACTTTTTTTTTTTAACTAGATGGAAAAATGCTGCATCTCTCCTTATGGATGTCACAGTTGTCAAGGGAAGTTCCAGTTCTACCTTTGGAAAATCTTCGCTTAGTTCAAAGGATCGTGAGGCTATTAAAGAGAAGTTTAAAAACTTTAATGCTGAGTTTGATGCTTTGGTCAAGGCTCACAAAAGCTACAATATTACAGATCAATCTCTTCGACAGCTTCTTGCCAAGGAAGTATCATTCATTTCTCCTCTTTATCATCGATTCTATGACAAGCATAGTGGGGGTGACTTTTCTAAACATGTTGACAAGGTGAGTATCTTTTTAAAATCATTTTTTATGAACGTTTTATTAACAAATTTTTAGTATATCAAATTTGACAAACAGCAGTTTGATCGGATTCTTGAGTCTCTGACATAATCGCCCAGAGAAATTATGGATCTAATCAAATCTTTGTGTAATTTTTTTTTTCTATTGGCATTGTAACTTGTAGGTACTGTAAAGACTTGCTTACCGTTCAGAAGTCATGACATTGAAGATGTGATAGAATATTTGAGAAGAAAATTCTTCGGTATATTTCAGTGCATAATACTACTATCTTACTTATTCTCTTTGCACTAACAAAATTTTGCGTCTTGCTTTCGAGAATGAACAAAAATCAGTATTCTGATTCTAAATTGCGCATACTTTCCATTGTATGCAGTTCTTGCTCCGCCTTTGCTTTGTGGAAAGCACTGCGTTCATGTGTTCAATCCGCGATATCAACTGGGTTCTTCATCAAAGCATCTAAATCATCAAAATGGGTAGTATGCACATTTTTTATTGCCGGGGTCATAATATTGGTGTTGGCTGTCGATTGGTGGTTTGAAATATTCTGTGAACCTCCTATCTCCGGTCTACCGCAAATCTCTGGCTGGCCTATTGTCGGTAATTTGTTTCAACAAGGGCCTAGTGCAGCGTTGACATACTGGAGTTGGAAGTATGAAGTTTTCCAGTTGAGGCTAGGAACCAAAAGAGTAGTTGTGGCCAATTCCTTCAACTCGATTTACAATCTCTGGCAGATAAACTGGAAAGCCAATATCTCTCGGCCAACTCTTTACACATTTCACCAAATCATGTCAAAATCACAAGGAACTACTATTGGAACCACGCCCTACTCTGAAACCTGGAGAAAAATGAGGAAGGTCGTGGCCGCGAACTTGAACACTTCATCAATACAATCCTACGCACCAATTTTGAATAGTAACTCCTCACGCTGTATCTCAAGTTTGAAGAAATTTATTGGAAAGGATATCGATGTTCATCCAATCCTAGAAACTTTCACACTCTGCATAGTAAGTACCTCTATGGAAGGCTGCGTTATCCTATTATTTAAGGTCAATGTACTAACAAACCACGCTAATAGAGCGTCGAGCTGAACTATGGCATGTTTTTTGAGCCTGATCATCCTATTTTTAAAGAGATTATTACAGTTGAAAAAAAAATTAACAAAGCTAGATCGGCTATCCACAACAATCAAGACTATCTTCCCTTTCTTAGAGTTTGGCCGCTCACAAAAGCACAAAACTATGGCGTGGAAAAATTTAGGGCTCGTCGTGACCAATACATGAACCATCTTTTAGCACTTTTAAAAAATGAAGTAAAAAAGGGTAAGAAAGGTTCGTGCATTAGTGGAAACATATTACTCAATGATACAAAAGCGGCCGGTAGTATAACTGAGTCGGAACTAAGAAGCATTTGTTTGACTATGGTGTCCGCTGGGCTAGACACAATTCCTTCTAACATTGTGGCATGTATTGGGCATCTAGGGCATCCAGTATACGGTAATTACATTCAATCCAAGGCGTTTGATGCAATCCAGAAGTTTTATCCTGATGGCGACGCGTGGGATCGTTGCATAACCGACACTAACTATGCCCCCTATATGATGATGCTCATCAAGGAAACTTTGAGGTTCACCACAAGTCAGCCAATTAGTCTACCTAGAGAAACTTATGGCAGTTCTATAATTTACAACCAGACAATTGTGATTCCTCCAAAGACTATGTTGTTGATGAACACCTTGGCTGGAAACTTTGATTCGAGACGATACAAGGACCCATTTCAGTTTAACCCCGAACGATTCGATCCCGATAGCGAAGATATTAAACTGCACAACTATAATTTAGACCATTTTGGATTTGGAGCTGGTTCAAGAATGTGTGCCGGCTACAAACTGGCAACCAGAGAACTTTATGTAATGCTGGTGCGACTGGTTCTCACATTCAAGATTTTGCCACCAAAAGACAGCTCCTTACCAATTCTGGAGACCGATGTTTTAAAGAGGTTCAGCAAAGTTGACAACATGGTTGTAGATCCCAATCCATTTTTTGTTTGCTTAGAACCCCGATAGGTCTGTAGAAGAGATGAAACAAGTTTCAAATTTTCTTGTTTTCTTGTTGTATGTAAGACTAACTTGGTATTTTAATTTTTCTCTGATTGATAAAAATCACTTTTCAACTCTTGATGGCTTAAAATCGAGGCATACCAGGTAGAAAAGCAATTGCATATAGGATCTGATACCTACTCGCTAACTTTCTTTTTCATTCGTCTTTCCTTATCCCATTTTTGGCCCTTCTTTAACTCGATAAAGATACAGAGCCAAGAACAAGCCAAAATTCCTGCCATCAATGTAAAAGTTCCGCCGCATCCCAGTGATGTTATCATTTTGTCAACAACGGCAAGACCAACAGCACAAAGGAGACAGCGGACAACGTTAAGTCCTGCGCTTGCCGTAGAACCTTCACCAGGAAAAAGGTCTATAAGTAAACACTGGCCAATGCTGATGTAGGAAACAGACCCGAATGAAATCAATGCTGTCATAATAATCGGGACCATGTAATGAACATGATACTGGATGGTCCAGCCAAATATAATGATGGTCAAAATTACCAGGGTCGATGCGTATTTAGCTGGAGAAAGTCGGGCTCGTTGAATGTTAAACTCTTCCATATTGACGGGCGTACCAGGGTGATTTCTCTCCCAATCGGCTTTGTACTTGTTGGCGTGGACTTGGTAAACCATGTTAAGGAGCCGGCCAGACACTAAGGACCCAATGACGGATCCCAAACCGCTCGCGAGATAGGACACACCAACATTCATAACCGAAAAGTTGTACTCCTCTTTTAGTAGAGTAGACTGCGCGGTGATCACCATGAACCAGGCTGTGTAGTGAAGTCCGATGGGTATGAGAACCATAGCAACATCTTTGTAACACACGATTCTGAAGGTGGTAATCATCGACATATGGGGGGTTTCGGCAAGCAACCCTTTTTCCTTGGCCTCTTCCCTGGTACTATAGGTTTTTTGTTTCATTGAACTGTTAACCATGCCTCTTAAAACCATGATTGGCGATTGTGCAAAAAACCATTTCGGCTTAATGCTACCGTTACCGACAAGAAACCGGGCAGTTTCAGGGAAAGCCACGATTAGTAACACGAGCGAAATGCCACATGCTATCACTAAAAACCAGAAGATAGATCGCCAGGTGCCAAATGATGATGTTAAAGCACCTCCAATGACAGGACCAACCGCACTACCTACAAGGGTAAACCCAGAAAAGATTCCTACAAAATTTCCACGGTCCTGGCGAGTAGTTATGTCACCTATCACGCCAGATCCAGTAGCAACAGTAGCTGCCATACCAGCAGCTTGCAACGCTCGCAAAACCAAAAGAGCACCATAAGACGGTGCAAGGGCTAAGCCAACGCAAGCGCCAATATAAACAATTATACAACACACATATACAATTCTTTTACCAAATCTGTCCGCCATAGGACACCAAAACGCCGGAGCTAGACCCTGAAAAATAGTATACGTAACAACAGTAAGATTGATTTGCTCAGTCGTCACATTGAAATGCTTTTCAATGTCCGGGAGAGCGGGAAGGTAGATAGGAACCGAAATTGATGAAAACACTGCCAGATATGAGGCAAAGCTTACAAGAAAATAGCGTTCCCACTGATGAAATGCTGTAAATGGAGGACTTGGCGTTTCATTCTCATGATCTGAAACAACTGGACTTTTGTCAGCCAGAACCGCCTGGGAATCAGGCATATATTCAAGTTCAAGGGCAGTTTCGGTAAAAGAATTAGAGCATTCAATATCTTTACTCATTAGAAACTTCAAAACAAAAAAAAAAAGAAAAATGCAATTTAAAAAGAGTGAGGAAAAATCTTGGAAAGTAAGAAGATTAAAGTGAAATTAGCAACCGTTAAACGAGATTTTTATCAAGAAATAAAGAAATTTAAAAAAAAGAAAACTTCGAGAAATCAAACATCTTTTATAGTTCTTGCTATTACTAAGCCAAAAAAAAAATTTAAGCTTTTTAACTTCTGTTCTTGGCACGGTACTTTTCTACGGTATAGTAGCAACGGCGAAGTGTGAAGTTTGATGAGAAAATCATATGCAGACAAGTGCAGTGAAAATAATAATGACCTTTTGGGCGTGAAATGGGGGTATGCGGTGTACTAAGGGCGCACCCCCACCTTTGGGTAAACATTTTGCAAAAATTGGGGCACAGCTTGAACTATACACTCTTTTCTTCAAGAGCCGTTATAGAAGACCTTGGTTCAGGTCTCGTCTAAGTATACTTTAGTAATGTACTAACTGATTTCTCTGGTACGCCGTAAATAAAAAAAAAAATATTTGCTCTTTCTTTTTGGCTAGAAACGGCTCGAGCTTGAGTTAGCCGGTAAAATAGTTTGTTTGTTGTTGTTGTTTTTTTTTCTGAATTGAAGCAGAATTTAGATGGCACTAAGTTAGCGACCTTGAAGTTGCAAAAAGCTATAGGCTTGTCCAATTACAAGATGCAATTAGCCAAAATAACTTGTATATATAACGTAAGTGACATACGAAATGAAAATATAAACGAAATGGAAACTTTTCATCATCCCACAACTTTTCCATTTAATCAATTAACAACTTTTCCATTTAATCAATTAATTGTCAACTACGTAAGATGCCACAGACAAATGATGAAGCTAGAATCACTCTAGCCCTTCAAGCCTATAATAATGACCCAAAATTGAGTCTCCGACGCGCCTCAAAGCTCTATCAAGTCAAATACACTACTCTTTACTGCCGACTCAACGGCGTACAAGCTCGAGCTAATACTATCCCCAATTTACACAAACTATCTAATCTAGAGGAAAAGGTAGTTATTCAGTATATTTTGGACCTAAATTTGCAAGGTTTCCCCCCGCGACTGGGTGGTGTTGAAGAAATGGCCAACCGATTGCTTGCAGACCGCAATGTGTCACCCGTTGGCAAGCATTGGGCTAGAAACTTCGTCAAGCGACACGAAGAGCTTGATATGCGTTTCTTTCGTAAATATGACTATCAAAGAGCTAAATGCGAAGATCCAACTATTATTTACAATTGGTTTTCGACCCAGAAAGGGTAATTTCGAAGCTTGATGTGCAGCTACGCACTCCACCACCGGTTGAGGAGATCGTCCCCTCTACCCCTTGGGGTTCAAAGACCCCAACGACCGTCCTTGAAGCTGAATTCCAATCTGAATACCTTGAAAAGAAAATCAGAAGACATCATAGTAGCTCCCCAGAGCCAATTATAGACGCGTTGAAGTCTCTTTCTAAGGGAACAATGGCAATTATGCATGAGTATGCTC
>JAJMRT010000111.1:0-23177 GCA_030558065.1 Geotrichum phurueaensis
ATAATAATAATAATAATAATAATAATAATAATAATAATAATAATAATAATAAACCCCTGTTAAAGGATAAGCCTATATAATTTGATCACTGATTTCTCAAATTTTCCTAAATTGACCTAAAATTATAATCATTACTTATTTCTTTTATCTCGTTCTCACTCATGCTGAGAATATTATATTCATGGTAACTAAGTTGTACCTGGTCGACTTTCCTAAGAGAAGCCAGATTACCTGTTGCAGTGCAGGACAATCAACTTACCGGCACAATAGACGCCCTACTCTCTCGCAATAATTTTTTTTATTTTTTCAATATATCGCGTGATAAACTGAAAACTCATGGTTGTTAAGCGAGAGTGGCAACCAGAATAGTGAAAAAATACTCATGCAGAGGCTTGATCCAGTTAATAATTTTCTCGAAACCGCACCTGTTTTATTTGCCCTTCAATAACATTGCTGGGACCCGAGCTGCAAAAAGCTTTACGATCTTACTGAGAATTATCCAGCATCTAATGTTACAGGGGAATTAGTTATCTAGTTTCTAGATATTGACAGGATGCGCTAATTTTTTATCTCAAAGTGAAAATTATTAGGGGTGCTAACGAGCCCTCGCACTCGATAGATCAAAAAAAAAAAAAAAAAAAGTAGCCATGCAGCTTTATTGTCGTGTTTGGATTCTGCGGTTCCCATCCTTCGTTTAATCAAACACCAGCACTAGCGTCAAAGGTTCTAGAAGACGTGAAGGCGTCAACTTCGTAAGCGAGAAAAACTAGATACCCTTGAAGGCGTACTTTTAATCTGCTTTAAATCTACAATAAATGCTGCAGCAGTGGGATATCTTAAATCTAAAAAAAAAAAATTTTTTTTGTGATTCCCAGATACTGGAATGAAATAACCATGCCAAATTTGCTTTTAGTTTTGATTACCGCTTAATTGAACCCTTTTTATTTATATACATACATTTTGCATTTTAAGCCATTTTTCATAAGTTACAACTGTCGTTTTCAGTGTATTGATCTTTTGGACCGGAGACACTGAAGATTTCCTTTTTTTTTTCATGTCGTACTTAAACTTTTTTTTTTTTCCCCGGTAAAAACTTTGGTGCCTGGACATATATCTGGCGAGGGGTGCTACTGGTACTTGTCCTGACCGTGAAATGGACTTTCTACCGTACTGCCACTATAAACCCGCTGCTAATCAGTGCTACTGCGATTGCACGAGGAGGGACGCGCTGATGCTAAGCGTCATTGGCTCCGCTGCCCTCACCAGAGCACGCAGAGATTGCAGCAATAACACATGCGCGTTTGGCCGCCGCCGCCTAAAAAAAATAATATTTCCAAGACTCGCTAAGCAATCTCTATCTAGATATGCGTTTTGCTGTATTGTATGCTTTTCCCCCGCTTACTCCTTGCCTTGATATATATATATATATTCAGTTTATTGTCCTTACAACTTATTTAGCTATAGATAGAAGACATTTATTTCAGGTTTGTTGTGACCCTCATGTCTGGGGGGTCTATGCTGTTCGCTTTTTGGTCTGTTCGCTTTTGATGGCGCCGAATTCTCCACAAATCGGGTTTGTGTGGCAAGGGAAACCTGTCAGGATCGTCACTGAGGTAGTGTGGCACAGTGGGAGGGGCAAGCCGGTAAAACATTGACAAGCTATGCAGTTACGCTAACCATCAGGTGGGAGGGAGCCTCCTTGCCTTGATAAAACTTTCCTCGTAGCCTTGGTGTTTGTTTATATCTGTATTATTTATGGTGATTACATGCCCGCAAACTGGTTAAAAAGTGGGCAAAGGTATAAAACTTCTTCTATTACAGTTATTAAACCAAACTTTCTAGTTATTGCTGAACTATTATTTGCACCTAAAAACTCTTACATTTTGGATACGACAGTGTCAGAACTGCAATGTTGGTTTAGAACATAGCCTAAAAACCTGCAAAAACTTCATAATAGGATGCTTTTTTTTTTTGTTACGTACCAAGATAATCATGTTTCTTGCTGTTATTAGGTGTGAGTAATTTTTTTTTTTCAATTTGTATTGATGTTTGCAAACTGAAACCAGCGTGCTTGTCTATCATCAACACTTTGTGCTTTTAAAAAAAGTCTCCTGGAATAATCACTCTCGGTATCAAAGTCAGTAATATATAAAGTTGTACTTTGTCTATAAAAGGTCAAAGTTTCAAGTAAAGGTTCTTCTATCTTCATTTTACCAAAACCGCTATGCTCCACATTTGAGACTGTTTAATTTGAAGGAACAAGTGGTAATAACAGATATTTATTTATCACCAACTAGGTCAAACTTTACTTAAAGACTTGAAGAATCCATAAAAAAAACTCTGTTTCAAATTCAAATCATTGAAAGATTTCTAGCAGGTATCGAAAAAAAATTATTTCTCGAGTAGCGAATAGCTGACAATGACATACAGTTAGTGAATAAGAATCATTGAATGATGCACTCATAATAGCGTAGTTTTATCAATCAATTCACAGCCAAAACGCCAGCAAAAATATTTAGATTTAAATCTAGACTAAAAGGCTAGAATCTTTCTAGAATCTGCTTGTTGAAACGAGCAGTGCATATCCGTAAGCATTGTGCAAATGCGTATGTGTGTGTGAACACACACACACACACACATATATATACTAAACAATATAATGATCAGAGAAAATGAATGCCTATTGCCAATTGTTTTTGGGATATTGACTGTATTCAAGCCCTAAAGGGACAGTCAAAAAAAAAAGAAAAAAAAAGAATATAAATTTCCAAATTGCTGGGCGCCAGGTCCGGTTTTTATTTTCATTTTTTTTCTTTTAAAAGAAAAAAAAAAGTGTAGTTGCTGCAGGAAGCTCGTGTTGACTACTAAAATACAGATATATACTTGGCAGTGTGATCCCTCAGTTTATTTTCACTACATAAATTCCTAATTGCTAGGCTAAATGGCCCTTTTTAATCTTTCATCTAACCTAACTAGTTTTTATTGAGCTTCTAGAAAATGAATTTGTAAACTTAGAAGCTGGACGTTTGACTTGCAACGTAAAGGGTTAAACTAGCTAACCTGAACAGGGGAAGGAACCAAATTAGTTTTGGATAAGCATAAATCATGTTTTTCACCGTCCACATGTACTGTTAAAAAAACATCAAAAAACATACAAGGCTTAACTTACTGGTGGCTCATATTTGCACAATAATCACAATCATCCGGTTTAAAGATAGAGCTTTAGCCAATTTTCAGTGCCTGTGTATGTGTGTTTGTGTAGAGATTTTTTTACCAAATCTAAGTACGCTATTATTTTATCGCAATCTACGCTCTGATCACTCTGCTATGTCAGTGTAAAAATGGCCCACGTTTTTTTTTTAAAAAAAAATTATTTTTGAGATCTGGTGCTTTAACTTGAGACGTCAAACTCGCTACTCACCCCATCATGGCTTGAACCTTTGGCAGCAGGCTCAAGCCATCTGTAAATTGGTGCATAGTTCATTATTTTGTCTGTATATATGTCTCTGGATGTGGCGTGTTAATTATCAACACCGCAGCATCATCACCCATGTGTGTGACATATTCTTTTCTCTGAACCACAAGCCGTTACGATACATCACGGCACTCCTATCTTTTGCCAGACGTGAGAAAAAAAAAGCTGTCCATAAATAATGAGCCCACTACGAATGATTACGTAAATTTTCCAAATAGAAGTCTAGACTGTCTAGTTGATCGCCGAATGGTGTCCCTTAATGGGCGTTGCTGCCACTGCCGCTGAAAGTTTTTCCGAAATCAGTGACCGGCTTTAGTTTTTCCGTAATCATGTGTGTACACGGTGCTTTAATTTTTTTTTTGTTCCAGTTACTGCCTAGTCTGGTGCAGGAGAAGGCCCTGAATTAGGTGTCAAAACACCGTATGATATACTACAACCACATTGATAAAGATATTTTTTTTCTTGACATGCCACTCAGGACAACCGGGATTTTGCATAGTTATTAATAAAATTCTGTGACCACAACCTTCTCCTCCTGAATTGACACCCTGGTGGTTGAAGAATGGAACTTAAAAGTTAGAACTTGACTGGCAACTGGTGGTCAATTGGCAATGTCAACTGGCGTTGCCTGGATTTATATTTCAATATACGTCATTCCAAGAATCATTGAGTTGAGACGATGATGTCAGTATCGGTGTGAAAAATAATTATAACCAGGATCAAAAATTTCTTGATTGCCATAGTATCACCCTTTTTATGTCTCAATGGCAACTAGAAAATCGTTTGTTACCACGAGTTTTCTTTGTCTGGTGGCATCAAATGCTAGAATCCCATTACTGACCACTATTTTCTCAAAAAAAAAAAACAATTTTTAAACTTCGCCATAGCAGCAATTAGCTAATACATCCACAAAGTGGAGCAGAAAAGTGTTGGCTGTGATACCCACCTGAAAGAATTACGACTCCTTTGCAGGCCTGATGGCATCCGAATCTACTCTGGTTCACCCCACGACCACAACGTTTACCTCTTTCAAGTTGAGGGGCTGTTTCAATCATCTCCTGATTGTTTAATCACCAACAATAATATTCAGAGCTTTGCAAAATATAAATACTGCTCAAATGCCTCATCAATTACCTTCTCTTTTTTATTTGTTTCTTTCTATTCATCACACCTCGCTCATCTAACCAACCTTTCAATTCATATCTCTCTTCCTTTTTAAACAAAAATGACTATCACCAAGATTCACGCCCGCTCTGTTTACGACTCTCGCGGTAACCCCACTGTTGAGGTCGATCTTACCACCGAAAAGGGTCTTTTCCGTGCCATGGTCCCCTCTGGCGCTTCTACCGGTATCCACGAAGCTCTCGAGCTCCGCGACAAGGACAAGACCATGTGGGGTGGCAAGGGTGTGCTTACCGCTGTTGCCAACGTTAACGACGCTCTCGGACCTGCCCTCATTGAGGCTAACATTGATGTTGCCGACCAATCTGCCATTGATGCTTTCCTTCTTGAGCAGGACGGTACCGACAACAAGTCCAAGTACGGCGCCAACGCCGTTCTCGGTATTTCTCTTGCCGCTGCGAAGGCCGGTGCTGCCCAGAAGAATGTTCCTCTCTACCAACACATTTCCGAGCTTGCTGAGACCCCCGGTCCCTATGTCCTGCCCGTACCCTTTCAAAACGTCCTTAACGGTGGCTCCCACGCCGGTGGCCGTCTTGCCATTCAGGAGTTTATGATTGTGCCTTTGGACTTCCCTACCTTTTCCGAGGCTATGAGAGCCGGTGCTGAGGTTTACCAGATTCTAAAGTCGCTTGCCAAAAAGAGATACGGCACCTCTGCCGCCAACGTCGGTGATGAGGGTGGTGTTGCCCCCGATATCCAAACCCCCGATGAGGCCCTGACTCTCATTACTGACGCCATTGAACAGGCTGGTTACACTGGCAAGGTTTCTATTGCAATTGATGCAGCTTCTTCTGAATTTTTCAAGGATGGCATGTACGACCTTGATTTCAAGAACCCCGAATCCGATCCCGCTAACTGGCTTACCGGCGAACAGCTCGCTGATTTGTACCTGTCGCTGATCGAGAAGTACCCTATCGTCTCTCTTGAAGACCCCTTTGCTGAGGACGACTGGGACACTTGGGTGCACTTCTACTCTAAGGCCGCTGACAAGACCCAGATTGTCGGTGATGATCTCACTGTCACCAACCCCATCCGTATCAAGACCGCTATTGAGAAGAAAGCAGCCAACGCCCTGCTGCTCAAGGTCAACCAGATTGGTACTCTTACCGAGTCTATTCAGGCCGCCAAGGACTCCTACGCCGCTGACTGGGGTGTCATGGTTTCTCACCGCTCTGGTGAGACTGAGGACACTACCATTGCCGAAATTGCCATTGGTCTGCGCTCTGGCCAGCTCAAGGCCGGTGCCCCTGCCCGTTCTGAGCGTCTCGCCAAGTTCAACCAGATTCTCCGTATTGAGGAGGAGCTCGGTGACAAGGCTATTTATGCCGGCGCTGCTTTCCACAAGTCTGTTGCTATCTAATGAGTAATGTGTATCATGTAAACTTTGAAATAATGAAATTAAATTAATAATCTATAATTATATATATATATTTTTTTTACCTTTAAAAAAACACTTGAATTAAAACGATAATGAGAAAACAAAATCGCATTATATATGCTAAACTAAACTACCGACAAATATACAATAAAAAGATAGAAAAAAAAAACATTTTATGGGCGTTGCAATCATCTGGCGTCAGCCATGAGGTTGATTTTGACGTCATCATCCTGAACGTTCATGTCGGCCATATTGTTTGGAGTAATGAAGATGGTTTGCGAGTTATTACTACTCTTGATGGCCTCAATCATCAACTTCATTGACACCTTTCTATTGACCTCATCCATAAACACATCAAACTCGTCAAGCCCCCGGATACGACAATTGATCACTTTCCACACAGAAAGCAAAAATGCAATTTGTGAAAACGATTTTTCACCACCCGACAGCGTTTTTGTATCGCGGCCAGCAGCGGCTTTGGTCTTATCCTTACTCATTTCCGCCAAATACTCATTTTTGGGCGCCGCTGATAGCTCAACAATCTTCTTATTGTGATTGATGTTGAGTTTCCCCTCAAAACTGCGCTCGCGTAAAATGCGCGTAAACTCTTGATAAATTGACATGGTGGCAACATTGAGGAAATGCTGGTAATTGCTTTCGTGCGTATTTTGCAGCATTTTCAAATGAGTAATGATCGCCTTGGCTCGCTTATACTGCTTTTCTCCCTCATGGAAATTGGTCTGCGCAATTTGGTACTCGCGGGTGATTTCGGCTAGTGACTTGGACTGGTGTCGCTGCATTTCCTGAAGCTTAGCCTGAACCTCCTTGAACTGATGAAGCAAGGTCTCAAACGTCTCATCGGGCCCAAATTCCGGTCGCTCTTTGATAAACTTGGTTGCCTTCTCGAGGCCAGAGCTAATTTCCGTTTTCATTTCGACCATGTTTGTTTCATACTTGGAAATCTCAGCCTTGTGTTTCTGCTCCTGAGCCTTAGCCTCCGCTATATACCCATGCTTTTGGGATCTTTCATTTTCGAGGCGGTTGATCTGATCCTCTATTGCTCTAACATCACTTTGCTTATGTTCAAATCGGGTTTTAATCTCCCCAGCAAGCTTGTCGACAGTTTTCATTTCGGCATCAATGTCTTCAAGCATGATCATGCTGTCAGTCAGCTGTTGCTCGTATTGCGATTTGCTGAGCTCCAGCTCCTCAAGCTCTGATTCAAGAGCTGTCAGTCTAGAATCGTCAATCTCCTCGTTCAAAATATCCTTGCTCTTTCTAATGTCGGAGCGGAGCTTTGCTAGCTTATCTCTGTAGGTTTCAACTGCCCGCTGGCGAGACTCCAGCTCTTTTCTTAGGGAATGTTTGCGGGTCATCAGAGTGCTTTGACTATCTCCAGCGCTTTTTCTGGCTCTGTGAGCATCGGCTAAACGCTCCTGAAGAAGGGAAGTGTCGTCAGCTTGTCCGCTAGAAGTCTCCATGTAGGAGTTGATGGAACCAAAAATAGGAGTAGAGCCGGATGAATTTCTATCACCTCCACCAATAATACAGCCATCAGTTCCCTTGGTCATAGCATAGCACTGTGTGACATTGCGAGGTCTGTTGTACATGAGCTGTTCAGCTTCTCTTCTGTTTTCAATAAGAATGGTGCTTTCAATCTTGTTTTGATCAATCAAAACACGCTTAACATGCTCATCAGATATTTCCAAGACGTCAAGAATAGTGGTGTATTGCTTGTCGGGCAGTGAAGATTCGTAATCAAATAAATCCTTCTTGGAAAGAATGATAGGATAGCTGGTTCTGTACTGCTCAAAAATTTTAAGAATCAGTTTTCGGTCTTCAGCGTTTTCAACAATGAATGCAGTCAAAGAACCCTGAAGCTGTTTGTTCAAAATAAATCTCCACTTGGGGTCTTTTAACGTGACATGCTGACCAATAGGACCAATAGGCCTGGATTTAAATCGCTGTGCGATTTTGTTTATGGCAGCAACAACAGCCATTGTGTTCTCACCAAAGGCGGCAAGTTTGTTCTTTTGGATTCGTCGAACTTCGTCAATTCCCTTTGTTAGGTCAGATATTTCCCTGTCATACATGCGAATCTGAGTCTGAACACGTTCTTCCTCAGGACTAATAGTAGATAGTTTGCCGGAAAGCTCTTCAATTTGGGCTTCATTTCGAGTAAGCTTTTCAGATACTGTCTTGAAAAGAGATTCAGACTCTTCAAGCTTCTTCGCCTCGGCCTTGCGCTCCTCGTTGTAACCACCAGAAAGCCTGGCTTTTTCTTCGTCATATGCCTGTTTAACTCTCGAAATGTTTTGGGTACTTGATCTGACCTGTTTCTTAATATCAACCTGAGTTCTTTCAGCTTCCTTATAACGAAATAAAATCTCCGCCTTTTCTGAGCCTTTCTGGGAAAGCTCTGATCTGATATCGGCTGCTTCCATTCTAGCATTATTTAGTTGTTCAGAAATATTATTGCGTACTCCTTCAAAAATTGCATCAGAACTTTCTAGCTGTTGCTGGCGAAGAATACACTCTTGTAACTTCTTTTTTTCTGCCTCCAATTCCATTTCAGCATTTTCTAGGTTGGCTTCAAAATTGCTGACATGCTTCCATGCAAGCTTTCCCTTAAGATTGCGGAGGTTTAAGGCGCTAAATTCTTGGCTTTGTCTGATCTTGTATTCTTTTTCCTTATTCGTTTTTTCCTCCAAAAGCTTTTCAAGTTTGCCCCGCAAAGAAATGATTGATTTTTCGGTGTCGTTATTATCCATCATCGTTGCCGAGTTCTTTAGCTTCCAAGTTTCATGCTGAATTCCTTCAGAAAGATATTGATAAATCTTTGAGGGAGTAGTCGAGGTAAGAAAAGAGCGAGCTGCATCTTGAGTCAAAATTGACATGGGGTTGTCAATGACAATCTCATAATGCACTAAAATCTTTTCAAGTACGTCTCTTTTGGTAGACACTGTTTTATTCTGTGCATTTTTAATTTTATAACTAGAAGTTGTTTTGCTGATAGTGCGTTCAACAATGATTTCGTCGCCAAAACTGTCATAGTCGTAGGGATCATTTTCATTATTAGAAATGCAAACCGTGATAATAGAGAAATTCGATCCATCTTTAATGAAAGAGCTCAGTCTGGATGCTCTTTGTGTCTGCGAAGCTTTACCGCCCAGACAGATAGCAATGGCAGTCAAAATCGCACTTTTTCCACTACCATTGTGGCCAACAATGAAGTTGATTTTGGGTCCGAGTTCAATAGAAAAATTTGAGTGGCACTACAAAATGCGTTAATATAGACCCAGACCGGTTCTCAGGGATTTCACGTACCATAAAATTGATCATCTTGACTTTCATGATGTAACCACCTTTCATAGTAGACTGTAATTCGGTTAGAAAAAATTCTTCAAAGGCCAAAAAAAAAAAAGACACTCACTTCAGTAAACATTTCAGAGGCATCTTCAACTCTTTGGCGTTTTTCGACGGGCTGGATGGAATATTAGTATTAGGCTGGTTGGATATATTTTCAGATCAAACATACAGAGAGATTAAAATCATTTTCAATTTCTGAGTCCGAGCCAACAGAGAAAGAACGCTTTCTACGTTTATCAATGGCCATGCCAATACAAATATGTGAGCTGTCTAGGGAAGAGTGCGTATTATGCAAAACGAAAGACCAGTTGATAGATATGAGTATTTGGAAAAGTACTACGGTCAAAAAAAAAAAAAAAAAAAAAAAAAAAGGATTATTTTCGCGTTTTTCGTTTCCCTGGTGATTTTTTTTAGTGGTGCTTAAAGTTACCCTGCAAAAATCGCGTTTGAGTCTGAAAGTTTTGCCTAATGTGGCAAATGTAAGTTTGATTTTTTGGTGCACAAGAGAAGCTTTGTTGGAAAACTGGAGTGAAACGTTTTCCGTTTTGAAGAACAGCAAGGATAAGCTGATAGATAAATGATGATTAGCCATGTTACAAGCAAAATTTTTGTCGCTTTTAGGCAAAATATTAATCTTTCCTGAAAACCTCGGAAGAGCTTGAAACCTAATTAATTGAATCTCGCTTTCAATAAAAATTACTATATGTAATAACTACACCTCACTGGGTGCGCTTTAACTGTTCATATTTTTTTTATTTAAATATCATGATTATATTTTCAGTCAAACATATTTGTTATAATTTAATATTAAAAAGGGGTTTAATTTATAAGTTTACCTAAAGTAAGATTCTCTATTGAATAAAATTTAATACAGGATCATAGGTATTGAGCTTGGATTTATTATGAGGTATAAATTTTAGCAACATAAGAACTGACACAAACAAAATCAACAGAGCGGTGTTTTTACTGATAGGTGAGCAGAAATTTACTTTTATTTTTCGAGCTCCATGATTCCTTCCTACTACTAAGTATCGGTGTTGCATCTGCATATTTAAGTAAGCTAATTTTTTTTTTTCAAAAGACGCTTTCAGGATCTTTCTTTGTGCTTCTAATTGAGAGAAGGGTTTCTAAAAAAACAAATACACTTAAACCCCCTTTAAGGAATCGAATGTAGACTGTGTTTGAAATTTCTTAATACAATTATTTCTTAACCTATTTCGCCAGCTAAATTTGACATAAATTGACAATAAAATACATGGCTATGTGCTTTAATCAACTAAAAAACTTTCGAATATTACTCTGGCTCTTATTTTGCTTTTTCTCTTGATCAAAACTTGCTCATAGTGAAAAAATATCCTCCAAACTACATTTGCAGGCCTTATCCTGCTGCTATTTGTATAATTGCAACTGATAAATAAGCTCTAAAGCTTTACTTGCAGTGATTTTAGGAAATGCTTCAATATTAGCAGCATCTTTATTATTATTCTCAATCCAGCGTCATTAAACCCGATCTTTTTCAGAATAATGTCATCCAAATCATTTAGAAGGTGTAAGCATAGGCAGTGACAATTTTCACTTTTGACAAATTTCTTTTTTTTTCATGAAAAATTTCTTTTACTGTAGCCTATCATCAACCAAAAAATATTACTTTTAGCACATGATTACTTAATTACCAGAAGAAAAAACGACCAATTTCCTTAACTGTGATTAGGGATTTTAAGGATTTTGTATGGAAAACTAACTCAAAACAAGTTTTTTTTTTAGTTTTACTTAGTAATAAGTTTTTCCTAAAACATGTCTTCCTTAATTGGGAGTTAATGTGTATTTGATATCACCGGCGGCTTTAAAACAACAAGCATCACTGAGTACTATCGTGCTTGTGTTCAATTGAGACGTATTTGGAGCAAAAAGAGATAGAACTGCGGTAGGGTCTTCCCCAGGCTGCCAAGAATTGGGTGTCTAGGTTTGTGAGTGCGAGAAAGACAAACCTTATGGTTGATGGAAATCTCTCTGAAGCGAGAAAGGTGGAAACAGGCGTACCGCAAGGCTCGCCAATCTCTCCCCTGTTGTTTTTCATACTGAAAGTATGTCATGACTGGGCCGTGGGGTCTCACACTGAATTTGATTATGGCGATAAGCTCGGCTTTATCTATATACGACCTCGCTTCCCCGGCAAAAGGAAGCAAGCAAGAAAGTGGAGAAGAAAACTTGTAATTCCTGTAGATAGTGCACCGAGGAGACCTGCTCAGGGCAGTCTAAAACTATTAGGTGTTACTATTAGCCGCAGTTTTTCCTTTGCCGAACACGCTAAGAATGTGATTTCTAAGGCTACAAAAGCGGCTGGTGCAATAGGAAGACTAGGTGGTGTCCTTAGGGGCATTACTGGTCAGACTATGAGGCAACTCTACGTGTCATGTGTTAGGCCAGTCATAGAGTACGCTAGTCCAGTATGGTATCAAAGGACACCAAGGATTTACAAGGACAAACTTGAAGGTATTCAAAATCTTGCTTTAAGGAAGACCTTGGGTGCTTTTAAAACGACTGCAACCTGCATTTTACAGAGGGAAATGGGTGTCCCACCTTTCCGCAAGCAAGCTGAGAAACTTGGTAAGCGATATTCTCTGAGAGCTCTGAGGGATGTTAACGCAAAGAACCCAGTTAGGAGGCTGATTAAGAGGCAAGGCCCTGTGGCTGAAAATAAACCGCTAGAATTGCTATTCTATCAGACTTGTCAGATAGAATCAGCTGGAAAGGATGTCTTCTGGAACACCCGATCACCTTGGAAGCGTGCTAAGATGAGCATGGTGCTCAAGGTGGCTGAAATCACTGCTAACCTCAGGAAAAGCATCAGAGCTCAAGCTCGTTCAGCCTGGAGATTAGATGATGATGAGAGTTCTAAGGGCAGCTTTTAAAGGTTGTACACCAAGCCTGGTTTTTATGGCGACCCAGGCAACTACAGTCTTCTTCGCAGAATCATGGAAAAAGCGAACCGTCACACCCTCAGCAAGGTGGCGCAATTGAGAACTAGCCATGGCGTTATTGGATCCTATTTTAAAAAGATAGGAGTTTTGGATAGAAATCACAAGTGCGAATGTGGCCAGCCTGAAACGATTGTGCACCTGCTGAAGAACTGCGCCCTCTGCGAATTGGGGCGTACGCACTTGAGAACATGTTCCCCAGAGCTTGACATCAGTGTCCTACTTGATACCAAGAAAGGCATTGAAGCGGTGGTCAAGTTTCTCGATTTGTCACCGCACCTCCTCAATTGATAGTCAGCTTAACAGCATAGCCTGTCAAGGTTTTACCGGCTTGCCCTCCCACTCAATCTAACGCACTGAAGTGACGATCATGTCGGGTTTCCCTTGACACACAGATTAAGTTCGTGGAAAATTCGGTGCCATCAAAGTTAATGAAATATATAGTGAATGACGCATTCCCCGCTAAGAGGGTTATTTTTGTTGTATTAATGTCTTCAGTGTATAATTTTCAAATAGTTATAAGGACAATAAACTGATTATTTATATATATATAAAGAAGACTTTTTTGCACAAATTTTCAAATATGTTCCTTTGGGTAGCAGGTACTCTTATATGCGTCGGCTTGGTTTCCGCGACCTTTTCCCAGTAGATTGCCAGAGCTGTAGATTACTTCGATTTTCTGAGTGCCGTATTAATGGCAAGCAAGTTATACGGTCAGAATACCGGATGGTATTATACCACATCGTCCTAGGCAAATTCTGAAGTGCTGTTGAGCACGCTGTTGTACGCTCTTTTACAATTATATAAAAGTAATTGTTCCACTGTTTTTTACTTGCATTGGACTTGAGGTAGTTTTCACTGAGACCTTGGGCTACTTCTTTTTGTCCATTGGGGGTTTGATGGTACTGTACATCTACTAATTATGTTGTATAGCTAGCTGATTTCGCGACATAAAATTGTTTTAGTTTTCAAGAAGCAAGACTTGAGATCGAAACTTGTATAAAAGATCCTATCTGGATACTCCTCTAAAGTTAAGGTAGGTAGGTAGAGTATCAAATCATAGTGGGTGTTTGGGTGGTTTAAAATTTTGAATGGCAGCCATGCATGCATGTGTACAATGCACTTATGTGAAGCGTATGCCTCCTACCCGACCAGCAAGCCCCATCTTTTTATTAAAAGACTAAAAAAGCTGGTTCCAACCCATACGAACCCCTGAATACTAAAACTCCCATTATGACAAGAAACTAACATTTTATCTAAAAATACGTCTAACAATGTGTGTAGGCCCGGAATCCCATAGGTTTCATATCTCGCAATACAGTTTTTTTGTACCAGTTTTGCCTTCATCTGTGTTTCTATATTCAAAAATGATCTAGACTGTAGTTGAAAAGCTCGGGACAAAAAAATAAAGAAAAATTTAAGCTTTTTGCTGAGTGTTCTTACTGGCTTTGTATGTGGTTCTAAATTTTACACTATTATTACTTTGAAGAATCAGGGGAAAAATAGTGTATCCTTAAATAATGTTGGTAGATATAAAAATCTCAATTCTATTAGATTTAAGCGTTAACTGATTGGCTGAAATATACTGCGCTTGCAAAACCAGTACTGAGAACTAGTTACTTTCTCCGCATGCAAAAACAAAATGACATCTATACATGTAACAAATTTACAACTTTTTACTGTGGAAATCTCGTTACTACCCAAGCAATATTGTATTGAATTAATATAATAAAACATGGCGGAAATAGTTACATTAGGAGTTTTAATTTTAGTTTAATACCGTGACTGACTGAATTTAGTGAATTTGAAATTTGTTTTAAAATCATAAAGTCCAATTGCAGTAAGTAAACAAAACTATTTTGGGTATTATAAAAACAAAAAGTTTTAGGATATACTATGAGACCAGCTTACTGGACTCTACTCATGAAGGTGCTTGGCGCTGGGCTCTCTCCACGAAGGAGCTTTGCGGCTCATGGGAAAATTCCGGCTTTTCCAAATTTCCACGCCTACGGGTATAGGCGCGCCAGAAATAACCCCAAACTCAGGTAAGCCTAGAGTTTTCTTAGTGTATAATTACACATAGGACACATAAATAAACAGATAATAGTACTACTAGGTCATACCATAAAGATTTAAAAACCATGTCTATCCTTGCAACCTGACCATTGATGGAGAAAAAACGAATATGCTAATGATCTAATTATAAAACGTGAAATATGCAACTACTATGGCAGCTTAAGCCATTATTTATTTTTTCAGCTCTCGAGGTAATAAATGGACATTATAAAACGCCATTTGAATTTGTATAATCCTTCTGAAACCAGAATACTTGATGTACCACCAGAAGACCCTCTCAAAAATGCGCTACAAAAGCGCTTAGTCAGTTAAAGTAAATACTTCCTTCACTTCTCCATTTCCTGGATTGCTGAGATTACTCGTCCCAACCTATAAATCAACTAGAGACATCCTAATAAAAACATCCCTTTCAAGTAAAAAAACGTCGGAGAGTGATAATACACAGCGGGTTTGTAAGTATTTCTAAAAAAGAAAAGAATCTTAACGGCAGTGTGTTTGTTTAAAAGACTTTAATCTCTAAAACGAAGCCAACAATAACTTGTAGTTCTGGATTGGTAGTGGGTAACACTAAGGATTTTAGTGCTGTAGGTATTGCCAATGATCGAGTTTGTCTCATTTCTAATTTAATCGTTATCGCATTTTATTAAATGAATGCCTCGTTTTTATTTTATTCTAACGTTACCAACTTAGTTGTTAAACTAACATTAGTTCAAAAAAAAAAAATACATAATAATTGCAAAAAAAGTCTCGGCAACGGGGAATTGAACCCCGGTCCCCCGCGCGCTGTTCTAAGAAGAACTTGACAGGCGGAAATTCTAGCCACTAAACTATTGCCGATATCTTATTTTTAATTGTTACTAGACTATAACAACCAAAATCAACGTAAATATTGTTTTTGACGATACTTTTTTAAACATTTAGTTTACGTCCTGGGATGACGTTAAAAGCACTACGTCTTTGAAAGGCGCTAAATTAATCAATTATCCAAAAAGGACGACACATGATACGGCAGCAAGTAAGCATTACCAGCCTCATTTTGAAAATCTATTCTTGATGTTTTCATCTTTTCTCTTGAAGAAGAGATGAATCCGAGGTAGATCACGACAACAACAAAACGACAATTCTACAAAATTACAAACGAAGACGACAATTTTATAACATGGCATATCTGAATCCTAAATAAAAGATGGTTTAATATGCCTATCCAAATTTTAGCGAGAAAGGTGATCCGAAACGACAGATCTGAATCCTGGCAACAGGATTTCACCACTCCAGAGGATGTTTGAAGATAGTGAAATTTTTTTAGCAGATTACGTAACTCACTGTTTAGGGTAATGCTTGAGTAGTTTGTTGAGCACTGAAGATAGGTGAATGCCCCTCACAAACACACCGCCGTTAGGACACTTTCTTAGGTGCCCTTATTAACCCATTGTAGATTATCACTCTCCGACGTTTTTAACTTTTTTTTCATTTAAAAAATACTTTTTTATTAGGAGGTCTGATACTGACGAACTAGTATTGGAACGGGAATTCTCAGCAATCCGGGCAATGGTTAGGTATACATAGCAATTAAAGCGAAAGCTTACGAAACGGAAATTAAAAAAAACATTGGTCTTCACGGTTGTGAGACACTGTCTATATAAATATCACACGGTAGTGATCCTTTTTATAAATAATTTTGTACAAAAAGCCGGTTGACCAAACAAAAAATACTCTATATACTACTACTACTACTTCAAAACATTCACTTTTTTTTTTTTCTAAAAGGTGATTAAAAAAAGTCAAAACCAAGTAAAATTGCTTGGAATTATTTTTGACAAATAGCTAACTTTTAAAGATCACATATTTAGATCGGTTGAAAAGCTAAACAGGGCGTCTGGTATAATAGCACGACTTGGTGGTCTGAAAAACGGTATGACTAACCTGGAGGTCAGAAGCCTATGTTGGCTTGTGTTAGACACATTTTTCAATATGGACTCAAAGTGTGGAGCTTTGCAATCCAAGGCAAAGACAGGAAAAATTTTTAGAAATATTTAGGGCAACTGCTTGAAAAGAGCACTTGGTGCTGTTAAAACAACTTCTTTGGAGGTACTTGAGATGGTTGCAACAGTCACCCCTGTGAACTTAAGACTAGAATATTTTGCATCAATGAAGTCAATAAGACTCACTCAAATATGGATTGAGCAAAGAGAATCTGGCGAGAGAACTCTCTATTGTTACTGACCAAACATCTCCAATAGGCCACGACATAAAGTACCCAAGTTACACAAAAATTCCTATAAGATCAGATTTGCTTCCCAGCAGAGCATCCTGATTAATCGACCGTGATAGGAAAGAATACGAGAAAAGATGGCAAATTTTTTGGTTAGAGGCTAAGAAAGTAAAAATTAGCAAAGTTGAAGCATTGCAAGAAAAATAGAAGCAACGATACGACACAGATGAAAGAGGAAAGCATGAATGGTATCGCACAAAAGTACCCGATGCCTAAATCAGCTTAACAGCTTCCAAATTAATCACAAAATGCACTTTGCAGAATGAATTGCTTCACATTTTGAGCATGATCACCCGGCTACGCACGGGCCATGACTGAAATAGAGAATTGTTTGAGAGGTTTCAAATATCACAAGCCTCCCTTGAATGTAAATGCGGCGACTTCAAAACCATACTGCACATCCTACTCAAGTATATTTTACATGACTACATGAGACAAAAACTGAGCAAGGTATCCCCAGCACTAAACTTTTTGGTGCTACTCAACACAATAAAGGGGCTTCAAGCGATTGCTAGCTTCTGGAAGTTGAAAGACAAAAGTTTTTCAACCTTATTACACTGTTGCTAAGATTCTTTAAGAAAACGCTTGCTAAAACCATCGTGAAATATCCCTTTTTGACGTTTTTCATTAACTTGAACAAGTTTATTTTTATTAAGAGATTTCTTGCTGGTTGATATTAGCAGACAAGAAATTTCAGTAAATTCGGGCTGTGGCGAGGTGTTATGGCATTCAGGTCAAAAGCTAGTTAAAAGGAATTTCTGTGAAACATCAGTCTTTATGGTAGTCAAAATTGTTTTTTTTATCTTTATTTTATTTCAAAAATGCTTGAGTTTTAAATACGCGCTGACACCCCTACTTTGTCAGTCGCATAGAGACAAATCTTCTTGAAATTCATGTTTTTTTGTACATCACTTTGTTTTGTAAATTTATTTGTAATTGTTTGATGCAAGGATAAGAATCTATCTATTAAGCAATCCACCTATTAGTCTTTTTGATTGCATCAATTACTGAAATTTAGGTTAGAAATAAGATCGATGGAACCTCACTGAAGTTTAATTAATTGAATTGAATTTAATCCTAATTAACTAATATACTGAAGCGCGTATATAAATTAAGTAAGTCTGGAAAAGGTCAAAATAATTTGTAAGTGACCATGTCTTTTGGCCAGGTGTTAATATTAGCTAGCCAATAAAAAATATTCTATCTAAAATTGGGAAAACCTGAGACTTAGTCTGACGAAATTCATGCCGTTTTATTGTCTCATCTTATAAGAAAAGGAAGGATCAAACGTGCGATGTGTTTAGTTTCAATTTCCTTGACACATGTGCTGAGCTCGTGGAGAATCCAGCGCCATCGAATGACGAAACCCCAAGTACACGTTGGGAAGTTCGCTTGCCCAGCCCTGTTGAGGCAAAATGTTTCAGAATTAAATGTTTTTATTTTATTTTAATATATATATATATATTTGTTACTTTATTTTATTTCATTTTATATCTCCTAAATATAAAGACAATAAACAAATTTATTATCATCATTATTTAGTTTTAATGCATCTGTGTTTTGGTTTGGCCTCTAGACCTTGCTCACATTGTACAAATATGTGAGAGTGTATTATGGTATATTTTGTCAATACAGGGCTGCAGATGAAAAATCGTGGATCAGATTTTGGAAACCAGGCCTCCCATTTGGTAACTCTCCAACTCTCAGCACAAAGCAGCACCGGTAGCAAGATTAATAGAACTGTAATATTTTTATGTCAACTTGAAGCTCAAATTGATTCCGCATTTTTAAGGAATACCTTTTTGTATAATGAGTATTAAAAAGTTTTTCGCAAATTGGGATTCAGTTTCATTGAGCAAAGAGTCTTAAACATGCTATCGTCAGTTTGAAAAAAAAAAAAAAATCGTTTCTTAATGGAATATCCATTTCACACCATAGTAAAGCCAAAGAGTCAAATATTTGAAAAGATGACAGGCCCACACAAAACAACAAAAAAACAACAATAAAAAAAAGAAAATATCCAAGAAACCGATGAATCTCAAGTGCATAGAAAAATAATTTCAGTTGAAACAAATCGGCTTTTAACATACTAAAATTCTTTCCAAACTTTAATTTAAACGCTCAATTACCATTTTGTACCTGTCTTCCCGTTTGACTTGTCGAAGTCATAGCAAGGAGTCCGATATTGCTGAAGCCAACAGGTGCTGAACAGGTGAATATGTATGCAATAACTTACATAACTTTTGCATACCACCTAAAAGCCGATTGAGTCTTCTGGGGGCTACCACATACCTAATGTTGAAATAAACACCTTGACCTCTTGGCGATACTATACCTGCTCTTTGCCCAAGCAATGGATCTCTGAAATCCCCTGTAAATAATATGTTTATTATAGTATATAGATGAATTTTTTGAAAAAGTACAAATGCATCTGAATTTCCATGGGAATCATTTTTTTTCTCTTTCTTTTCTTCATCATCAACTAAGAATCTAATTCTTTTGAAGAACACACACTCTCACAACTTTCTTTTCTTTTAAGCCTGGTGCTGATAACTTTTATTTTACACTCTCTATTAACTATTTTGGCTGGTCCATCTTTTTTCTGATTAAAAATGAAGTCTACTTTTGCTACCAAGTTTTCTGTTCTGGCTGCTGCCACTTTTGCTGCTGCTCACGGTATCGTCACCGACATCAAGTTTGACGATGACTGGTACACCGCCTCTCTTGTCTACCAAGACCCTTACCAGAACCCTGTTCCCGAGCGTATCACTTGGTCTTTCTTTGGTGCTGGTAACGGCCCCGTCCCTGATTTCACTACCAAGGATATTGTTTGTAACGTTAACGCTAAGGCTGCTGCTCTTACGGCTGATGTCAAGGCTGGCGCTGAGACTACCTTTTACTGGACTACCTGGCCTGAATCCCACAAGGGCCCCGTCATGACCTACCTTGCTAACTGTGGCGGTGACTGCAGCACTGTTGATCCTTCCTCCCTCTCTTACTTCAAGATTGATCACGCTGGTTACGAGAACGGTGAGTGGATCACTGACAAGATCATTGCCAATAACAACTCTTACACTCTCACTATTCCCGAGGATATTGCTCCTGGCAACTACATTATTCGTCACGAGCTTTTGGCTCTCCACTCCGCTTACGAGGTGCTTGGAGCTCAGTTCTACCCCATGTGCTCTAACCTCAAGATCTCCGGTTCCGGTTCCGCCAACCCTCCTGGTGTCACATTCCCTGGTGCCTACAAGGAAGATGATGCTGGTATTCTTATCAACATCTACAATGGCCTCACGTCTTACCAGATTCCCGGCCCCGAGCCTTACAAGGCTGGCAGTGTTTCTTCTAGTTCCACTACCACCGCCGATGCTGCCGCCGATGCTACTAAGTCGTCTACCGCCGTTGCCTCTTCCGCTGCTGCCACTTCTGCCCTTGCTGCTGAGGAACCCGTCGCTTCTACTACTTCTACTTCTGCTGCTGAGGAACCAGTCGCTTTTTCCACTTCTGCTCCTGCTGTCGAGACTACTTCCACTTCTGCTCCTGCTGTTGAGACTACTTCCAATTCTGCTCCTGCTGTCGAGACTACTTCCACGTCTGCTCCTGCTTCCTCTGCTCCCGCTCCTGCTGAGACCGCTGTCACGACTCTTAACCTTTCTCAAAAGATCAACAAGTGTTTGGATGACATTAACATTGCTATCGCTAAGGCTCAGAGCAAGAACGGTGGCCCTGTTGACTTTTCCAACATTGAGGCTGGCAGAACCCAGTGTTACCAGATGACTGCTTAAGTACTAGGTATTCTTTAAAACTTTTTAGAAAGCAAATTAGTTAACTTATAAGTATATATATATTTAATCTTTCGTTGTGTTTTTTTCTTTGTGGTTCTACTTTAAAAAAACCAAAATCTACTTTTTAAATTACATAGCACTTGCCACTGCAGGTATTATTGAAGAGATGAAGCGATAACTACTGATAAAAAAAATATGATATTTCATTAGAGGCCTGAGGGAGTAAGCTCGTCAATAGCTGTTGCATGAGTTCACCCGTCTTTGACTAAAAAATTAATATTATATCTATAGATGCTTATTATAATGAACTATATACTGTTAGACCCATATTGAAAAATTGCAGCCATTGTGATATTAATTAAAAAAATTTATTATTTTTCTTTTACTGATTGGGTCTACATAAACTATCCTAATTACATGACTGCGTTGGTTAATCTTTGAGATGACATAATTTGTTACTTTTTTTCAATTTCGGTTGCCCCCCATCTTTTCCAAAACCTGTCGAGTTTCTTGCTCTTTAGTCAACCGAATTTCTTAAAATATGATAGGAAGACAACTTCTCATCAAACACAAACCGCTTTTCTCTCCATTAACTACCAAACGAACTATGAAAATCCAAAATGTTACTATGAGATGGGGTCGTGGCGACAATTACGCCTACATCCTCACTGATGATGCAACCAAGCAGAGCTTAGTCATTGACCCCGCCGAGCCTGATGAGGTTCTTCCCGTTCTCAACCAACTTGAGCTAGCCGGCACAATCAAGTTGTCCGCAATTGTCAACACGCACCACCACTATGACCATGCCGGTGGCAATGAAGCGTTGTCTAAAGCTTACCCCAGTCTTCCAGTTATTGCTGGAAAGGACTCGCCTCTCGTCACCCAGACCCCGCCGCACAATTCGACCTTTTCGCTGGGTGAAAATATCTTGATCACTGCTCTCCATACCCCTTGTCACACTCAAGACTCAATCTGCTACTTCGCCGAGGACAAGGTCACTGGCCAGAGGGCTGTTTTCACCGGCGATACTCTGTTCATTGCTGGTTGCGGCCGGTTTTTTGAGGGCAACGCCAAAGAGATGGATGCCGCATTGAACAAAGTCTTGGGCAGCCTTCCTGATGACACCGTTGTATACCCTGGCCATGAGTACACCAAGTCCAACGTTAAATTTGTCGAGACCGTCATGAACCGCGCCAATTATCCAGCGGTCAAGAAGCTCGCCGAATTCACAGAAAAAAACGAGTTTACCACTGGCATCTTTACAATTAAGGATGAAAAGGAGTACAACCCATTTATGCGTCTATCTGATCCGGCGCTACAGAAGGCTGTAGGCTTGTCAGAGCGCGACGAGGTCATGGCCAAATTGCGAGAGCTGAAGAACAAGATGTAATGGGTTAGGGCAGTTATCAACAATGGTAGCAACGGCTGGCTGGAAATAGTACAAATTAAACTGTTTGTTAGCGGTAAATGCCTTTGTGGGTACAGTGCATTGAATACATAAAATTGACACCTCAATTTCCATGCTTCTATTTTCTTTTCTCTTCCTACATTTGTACAACAACAATATCAACAGAAAATTTGTAAAAATGGCTGAACAACCTGATCAACAACAAACCGCCCCGCCACTCAAGCCTCTCACCCCTTTTGCCCAAGCGCAATTAACCCTGGCTGAGGGATTTCCGACCGTCGAGCCCACCGTCATTCGCGCTGTGCTCATTGCTTCTAAAGGCGATCTTGAATCAGCTTTCAATGGTTTGCTATCTTTGACTGATTCTGACTATGTCGTCGATGAGTCGCCTTTCAACAATCCCAGTCTCCCTGCCAGCAGCAGCAGAGAAGATCTACAAGTAAGAAACGACGAAAAACTCGCGCGAAGACTGGCAGCTGCTGCCAATGGAAAGGGACCTACTGCCAGAACCTCGTCTTCACCATCGGACCCTGTCAATGATCGGTCTTTTTTTGATGAAGACCTCCCACAGCTCAAGGAAAACTTTACAAAGGGGTTTAACGAAACAAAGGATAAAGTCAACACATGGTTGGAAAACTTTAGAAAGAAGGAGGCCACTGGTGGCATGTTTGGTTCTGTTGGTGGCTTACTTGGCGGTAACAATGCTGGCCAGTATCAACAGCAACAACAACAGAAAAAAAAGATTTATGATGATGAGCCAGAGCACATTGATATCAGCGGGATTAGGCTTAGCACTGACAACAACGAGACGCGACCGGCTCTTCCGACGCGTCCAGAAAGCACCGGTAAATCTGGAGCTGCCAGTGAGTCCATTGGTAAGTCAGACGCTCCCGGCACCTCCAGCACTGGCAAAATTTTGCTGAAGGCTGATAAACCCGCGGAGGACGAATCTTTTTTGATGAGCGACAGCGAGGACGAAGAGGAATCTGATAAAAAGATCAAAAAATAGATGACATGTCTGCATTTGGTAATTTATATCCACACGTTAATTCCCACTTTTTATTTAACGAGGCTGTGCATAACCTGAACAGCTATTGACCAAATTTCAGTAGCTGTTTGCAATTGTTGAAAAAGACGAGCGAGGTTTGAAAGAGCGTATGACGTAGGCCCCCGGGATTAGAGGTACAAATACCAACTAGACAATGTTTTTATCATGAGCTGTGTTTTTCACATAAAATAAGCAGCAAATCT
>JAJMRT010000111.1:23277-37434 GCA_030558065.1 Geotrichum phurueaensis
ATTTTTTCCAAAAAAAAAAAAAAAAAAAAAAAAAAAAAAGAGAGAGAGAGAGAGAGACAGGTCACCATGTAGGCAATTTTATTCACATTTGCTAAGGCAGTTCTCCTGAGTCAATGTTATTCAATCTACTGTATTTGTAGCTAATATGCCAGAAGTAGGTTCAATTTGCTGTGTACGTCAGTCAGCAACAGTAAGAAAAGCCAAAAGCTTGCATTTTGTAACAAAGGGTCTTGATTTTTGACCGCAGAACTCAGAGAGACGTGATCGTGAACCCCCCCTCTCTCTTGTTATAGAGATTTTCAATTACCATGAGAAATTTGAGGATTTTGGTCTGTGGACTTTCCCAAAGTGTCAAAGGCGTCCGATCACCGTACAAATATTCAACACGTCTTAAGCTTCTAATTTAAAGAATTAACTCATTATAAAATAGCTAAACACCTATCGTATCTTCTACACGGTTACTTGCGGACTATTCTAGCACAATTAAACCTGGCGGAGTTGTTGTTTAGATACTTCCAGCCTACTACAAAAACTATTTACTTTATGACTGTGGTTGTATTTAGACAGCCACTTTTTATAAGCCCAGGAACCAGCCTTTACAATTTTCCAAAAAAAAAAAAAAAAGATGTCATTACCAAGTGAATTCCCATTTATATACCAACTATGTATAAATTAATAAAAAAAATAAAGATGAAAGCCATAGAGAAGAAGAATAAAATAATAAAATATTGTGAAGAAAAGGGTATCAACTGTACGAAGCCGAGAAAAGATAATGGCGCACGCATTAAAAGCTCAAACCAGGTCAAACTGTGTAAAGGATCGTATTTGAATATACGCTTTTTTGACCTCGACTTTTCGAGTACAGGATTTAACTCCACATCCAAGTAATTGGGATCCGTCCCTCGGCGGGGGTTCCAAGGACATCGAAAGCCGCGGGCGACAAATCCAAAGAGTAGTAGCTGCATCCGGGACATCTGTCAACAACTGTCACCTGAACTGACTTCTCTCCTCTGAAAACAGTAATCTTACGGCCACATAGAGGGTTATTATTGGGGTTGGGAGTGTTTACAGAATCATATAGCTGATAACCCACAGCAACAACAAATTGGCTGTCGTTGCTCTCAATTCCACAGGAGCCAAGGCCAGTATTGTAGAATGTACCATCACCAGAAAATATACTCTCAGAGGAAGAAGAAGAAGTAGACGGAGAAACTGATGTAGTAGTTGTGGTTTGAGCTTGAGAAGTAGATGAGGGATCAGACGTAGATTCAGGCGTCAGCGTAGGTTCCACTGAAGATTGACTTGTAGGAGAAAGGGTAGGCTCGGTAGATGCCTCTGTCGAGGTAGGCTCGGAGTCCCAAGCTGAAGAGGTTACTGAAGGCTCTGCGACAACTTTAATAACATCTGCCGTTGAAGAAGGTATTGATGAATCCCCGCCAATTGTGCTAACGTATGCCAGCTCAAGACCAGTCGAGATAGTATTGGAATTTTGATCCACCAACACAACATGCTGTTGATAATGAACTCGAGTTTGATGAACGACCTCGGTGAGAATTTCACGTTTGGCTAAAATTTTGTGATCAATGTGTCTGTGAACTGGAACCGCAATAACGGTGGAAGTGACAAGTAACAGACCCGATAGTGATTTAAACGAAAGTTGCATGGTGCTTATATATTAAAGAGTTAATTATCAAGTTGTGAAAAGAGTGATTTTCCAATCTCAACAGTAAATCATGATAATAGTAAAATCCTTGGAAAGGGCTTAGTCTTTATAGTCCGCAATAAAAAATCAAATTAGCACATTCTACTAAAGAAAATTATCAACATCTAGCAAAAAAAAAAAAAAAAAAAAAATACGTACTGTCATTACCAAGCGAGAGGAATATCGTCGATCAACAAGAACCAAAAACAAGGAAAAGAAACAGGATAAAAATAGAAGTCTCTACTATACTAACTGTCACTCCGGCTATTAGATACCTGAGCTTTTAAACAATAAAATGTGTCAATTCAGCATTGTTTAACCATTGGCATTGTCATAGAAGTTTTAATACCAGAGAAAAAGCTGGTGGTTGGTCCATTATGTACTATTTGTAGATGAAAAAAAAAGTTGAGAACAAGCGGTATTATTACTTAAACGCTTGGACACTAAATTGATTTAAATGGTGCCAAAAACAAAATGGTATAAAAACCAAGTACCTTTTTTTCTCTCTTCGAATTGCCGTAACGTATCTGCACACCTCATCTGCAGCCAGCTTAGGCCTACTTACATCTCAAGCCCAGTTTTCGAATTCTCAACTCTCTTGCATCTTTAAATGACTTTGAAATGGCATTTGAGTAAAAAAAAAAAATAACTTGATGATTGTTATTTGGCTTATACAACTATTCTGATTAACTGCAGACTTTTTTTCTTCTTCCTGAAGTTTGAAATTGTAGAGCGGTTGGTTTGGTTACCCTAGGCACCCCTTCTAGTGTCTATACCATCAAATCCGTACCAGACTACCAGCCCTGCCAAAAAATTATGGCACGTTAAAAATTTGGCTTGGCCTGCCAGGATTAAATTTGAAATTTGACAAGGCAAGCACAATTGCGCAATCTGATATAGAAGAAATATTAAAAGAATAGTGCATACCGTAGACCAAAAATTAAATGTTTTTGGATAATATTTTTTCTGAGATTTTTAAAGGTATCTATTTGGCGTAGTCGTGTTCACGCGAAAACCCATATGAGCTGAGACTCTGAATACCAGTATCCATAATTCAGTGATAATGATCGGCCCATGTAAATCATTATAGCCACCAAAGCTATTACCTCACTTTAAAAAACAAATGAGCTAAACCACAGCTATTTTTTTTTTGACAGGTGTGCTGCCGTGACATCACTTTTCCTTTTGAAATACACCTGGATCGATTAGGCAAAAGAGTGCTTGTCTTGCATGGGAGTCTCTGTCAAAAAATGAAAACAAAAAAGAAACTGTTTGGCTTTCAACAGACGTAAAAGCACAACGTGCACCGATTAAACTCAGAGTATTTTTGAGTATACTTGTCTTTCACGATGGCTTCACAATCTACACTTAACCCCGTGCCAGTCTCAACATTTATCATGAGTTAAATATTAGCAACTTTGATACAAAAATACAAAATAGAAATACCTTTTTGTTCAAGTTAATTCAGTCAAAGATTCATCAAAACTAGGAGCAATGGAAGTATCTGGTTTATCACTTATAACCAAGCCAACCATTTTGATTACTTGAAAACAAATTTAGCTAAAGAATTTTTTTTTCAATAGCGCTGAGTTCAGGACAGATGAACAATATGTTCTGCATAATTGTGTTTTTTTCTTTGTAACTGCCAGGTTGGAGACCTGAGGAGTTTAGTAATTATAGAAATATAGTGATACTCCGAAGTTTTAGGGAAAATCAAGAAATAAAAGTATTTTCTCTCTACTCGTACCTATAAGTCTACTCGCACATCACGGCTCTCTTTCGCGGGTTTGCTATATTTCCCAGAAAATACAGCGTGACAAATAATCTGACTGGTATCTTGACCTAGGACTGTGCTATCACAAAAACAAAGTGAAAGCTATAGGACATTGCCAAAATTTTGATCCCAATTTTTCGAGTTGTTTTTGTTGTCTCAGCTAGCGATTTTTTGCTGATGAAACTACTATTCTTTGATTTCTTTTGTGCTCAAGTCGTGAAGTATTCTAAACGGCCTATTTCTCCAATAAATATTTTGGCCAGACATTGCTGCTACCCAAATTGGCAAAGCCAAAAATTCTCTCGTGAGCCATGTCGGGAACCATTGGGTAAAAGGCCGCTTGGTAGACAAGGCTGTGGGGTAAAATGGGTTGAAGTATTTTGAAACAAACCTCGGATTGGGGTGGAGAGTCGAAGAAGTCCTTTCAATGTTGCTAAATTTTAAAAGATTATGGTAATGCCAGTAGTCAACGACACACCATAATGTAATGTGTAGAAAGATCCATTTCCATGACCAGTAAGTGCCGAAGAATATCCTGCTTAGACCAAAAGTTCCGTAAACAGCACAAAGAACGCTCTCTGTTGTAGGCTCCACCATAGTAGCAGCCCAAACCATGTACCGTCGAACACGCAACCATCGTACTCGGCGAGACCAGTACCCGCCAAGTGACACGTTACTCAAGGGTTGAACTACTGAATCACCTGTGAGCGCCGTCCGGCCCCCATTGTCCCAAATGCACTGTGCAATCATGTTGTCTTCGGCAATAAACTGAGCAAAATGTTGAATGCCGGTGCCAGGTTCAATCGACTTGAGCAACTTTACGGAGACTGATTGATCAAGCATAGACCGTCGGTAAAGATTTGACTTGCCCATGACACACGGCGCAATTCCTACAAAATTGATGGCCGTGTAAAATTTAGAATGCGAAGAAAGCATAAACATTTCATCGAGATTGGAACCCCGTGACGTTCCATCAACAGAAATGCAAAGCGGAAGATGATGAACAAGCGCAATTTTGGGGTTGCTGTTGAACTGGTCGACAGAACGCTTGAGAGTTCCTTGGCTCACCCAGACATTGGAGTCGAGCACCCAAATAATGTCGTACTTGGCAGCAAGAAATCCTTTAGCCAAGTTATTGATCTTGGGGTTGGGCCCATACTTTTCGTCAGAAAACATGATTTTGGCGTCAACTAATGGATACTGTTTAATTAGCTTAGTGACAACATCAACAGCGGGGTCTGATTCAGATTCCAAGCAGAAAATGAGTTGAAATTTGGAGTAGCTCTGTTGAAATGACGAGGCAAGACAAGATTCCATTTCGCAGTCAAGACCCTTTAAAGGCCGAAGAATTGTCACACCTTCATCATCGTTCTTGGGTGCTTCTATCTTGCCGACCTTTCGCACCTTCAAGTAAGTGACTACTGCACCAGCGACGGAGAGAACGACAATAAACGTGTACCAGACAACACATAGTATTGCAATAGCCCAAATAACAATAGAGCCCTCATTGGTATCTGAAGTCATAAGGGAGGTATTTGAAGTACAAGAAAGAGTGAACAGTGAAAAAAGGCAAGTTTAGGGTACTTCAGTGTTGATTTAAAGGTAAAGGTTTGCTTGTTGGGGCCTTTTGTTTATTTTTTTTTTTTTTATTCTTCGAGAATTCCAAAAATTTTAATTTTCAAGCTCTTGAAAAAAAAAAAAAAAATCAATCAATAAGCTTGACCATCCACCAGTGACCAGCAATTTGAGCCATTTTTTCTACCGAAATAATTTTTGGATCTGCATATTTCAAGTCAGAGGTTTCAAAATCTATCTTTCAAAATCTCTTCTTACGGAAAGTGGTGATGCTGATTATATATAACATTTGACACTGCATGTCTTGAAAGGCATTGAAAACTGAATTATTATTATTGCTGCTATTATCTAATGGCTTACATACTATAATGTACCTTTTAAACAAACATTAATGTGCCGCTTGAGAAGAAGAAGAAGACGAGGCAACCAACGAAAACAGGAATATCTCTTGAATCAAAGGGTCTATAATACTCAAAAGATACTAAACACCTCTATTTTCAGAATGGATATGAAGTCTGCAGATGTGTAGAAATTTAAAGAGTTCCGGAGATCTCCTATAGGCCGCAAGGGTCCGCTCTGAAATCAGAAGCCATGTGCTTTCAACTGTATATAAACCTTAAGCAGACATGAGATCATGAGACATGAGAATACTTTGAAAATATAAAATCTTAAAACACATACTTTAAGTCATAAGTCTAAGGTATGATCAACCCACTAAAGTTTTAAATTTCTCAGTCGATTACTTTTCAACATTGTACGATTGGCTGCTTTGCAAAAAATGCCGTTTGAGGGTGAGATAAAGTCAGATGAATCAATGACAGTTTGACAGATGGAGTAAAACTACTAATAACCCAACTGTTGTTCTTATAACTGCCTGAAAATAACCAAGAAAACCAGCACACAATCAATATATTATAGTATTCAAGCACATACCAAGTTGAGTATTAAGGCCTTCGAGAATCAAGATCCAAGATTCACTTTTTGCCCAAAAAAAGGATTCACCAAGTCCCTTGAAAAATGAAATTTAAAGCGTTTTTTTTTCTTCTTCTTCCCTTTGGAAAACCATTTCTTAAAAGTAACCTGAGGTCTAAAGCGTTGCAATAATACTAAAGTAAACAAAAGTAAACAAAAATACACAAAAGTAAACAAAAGTAAATAAAAGTAAATAAAATAAATGAAATTAAATAAAAGTAAATAATGAAAGGTTGAAAATCACTACAGTTCATACTAAACTATTTTTTCTTTAAGGCCGGCTCAACCCGCCAGCATATCTGGCTCCACTTAATTTTCAAAGCTTTGAAAATGTTGTCGGTGACCGTTGAATATGACCTGCAATGGTTTGATTAGTCTTCTCTTCTAAACAGTTCTAATCATGCGACATTTTCTTCAACTACAAGATATGAACAAACATGGTAGACTGCTTGAAATGCTTGAGGTGATCAAAAAAATGAAAAAAAAAAAGCAATCTATCTTAAGGTACCTTCCAATAAAACACAATCAATCTTACAAACAGACTGGTATAATTTTGATTTGCAAAAAAAAAAAAATTTTTTTTTTTGAGAAATTTATTTTGGAAAAGGTGGGGCAATTTTAGACTGCATGAGCCCGCCAAAAATCACCCCATAGAACAACGTTCCTCTTTCAAGCTATGAAAACGTATCATTTGCAAGTGTATAATAATTTTCATCAACAGAAAACATAATACAAATGATAATAATAATAAAAAAAAAGTCATTCGAGATCCTGATTCTAGAACCAAATGACTTGGACCTATAGAATAACGTGTTCACAAATGTAATGTTTTTCGTATGAAACACCTTTGAACAAGTGGTGAATTTTTCATGGGGTGACTTTCTTTCTCAATCCTCGAGCCGTCAACAAGCAAAATGCCAACAGTTTGTATTTTCATGAAAAAGTAAAAAAGACCTTTTGTCAAAGATATAAATACCATGCTTAAGGTCCCGTTGAATTAAAAAATTTTATATCATCTACTATTCATCTCTTTAAGCCTCAATTCCAATCAATCACCGCGCTTTGCATCTACAAGCTACATCCTCAACTAACAACACTACACAATCTATAAACAATGATTCCCACTGCTGCTCGTCTCGCTACTGTCAAGCCTCTCAGCCGTAGCTTTCAGTTTCAATCTCCTGCTCAGCGTGTTGCTACTAACTTTGCGGGTTGGGCTGCTTGCTTCTCTGTCTTCATGGGTTGGTCTTTTGCTGTTCAGCTGTACGAAGAAAAGTTTAACGGCGCCAACAGTGTTAAATAAACACAAACAGTTTAGACCTGTCAACCCATTGTCACTGGTTTATTTATTCCATGCATTCTGGCTTTTGAAACCAATCACTGGCAATTTTAACGAAGCTTCACGACCACTTTTATCTTTTTGTTAGACATCATTAAGATGATCCACTATTAATACATACTATTCAACCAATATATTAAACTTTTTATTTTTACTTATCTTGTACACAGTTGGCTATTGTTGATAAAAACACCTGTGGACGTTAAGATGTAATGCAGTAGAAACCTTTAGCACTGATGCTTGAATTTGAGCAAATCAATTGTAAAACCAAGATTATTAGTCTGGAAAATTAATAAAATACCAGTAAATTCCCAGGTGGTATATGTTCACTACTTGATTAATTTTATGCAGATATTGATAACTTGAAATGAAAAAAGGGCTAATTATTGAGATCTCAAAGATCAGTAGGTTTTTTCTTCCTTTTAGTTAAATACATATATAATCAGTTTATCGTCCTTATAACTATTTGAAAATTATACACAGAAGACATTAATACAACAAAAACTAACCCTCTTAACGGGGGATGCGCCCTTCACTATGTATTTTATTCACTTCGATGGCACCGAATTCTCCACAAACTTAGTCCGTGTGTCAAGGGAAACCCGACATTATCGTCACTTCAGTGTATTATGTTGAGTGGGAGGGCAAGCTGGTAAAACCTTGACAGGCTATGTTGTTAAGCTGACTATCAATTGAGGAGGTGCGGTGACAAATCGAGAAACTTGACCACCGCTTTAATGCCTTTCTTGGTATCAAGTAGAGCATTGATTTCAAGCTCCGGGGAACATGTTCTCAGGTGCGTACGCCCCGATTCGCAGAGGGCGCAGTTCTTCAGCAGGTGCACATCCGTTTCAGGCTGGCCACATTCGCACTTGTGATTTTTATCCAAGACTCCTATCCTTTTAAAATAGGATCCAATAACGCCATGGCAAGTTCTCAATTGCACCACCTTGCTAAGGGTGTGACAGTTTGCTTTTTCCATGATGCTGCGAAGAGGACTGTAGTTGCCTGGGTCGCCATAGAGGCCAGGCTTGGTGAACGACCTGTAAAAGCTGCCCTTAGAACTCTCATCATCATCTAATCTCCAGGCTGAACGAGCTTGAGCTCTAATGCTCTTTCTGAGGTTGGCAGTGATTTCGGCAGTCTTGAGCACCATGCTCACTTTAGCACGCTTCCAAGGTGGTCGGGTGTTCCAGAAGACATCCTTTCCAGCTGATTCTATCTGACAAGTCTGATAGAATAGCAATGCTAGCGGTTTATTTTCAGCCACAGGGCTTTGCCTCTTAATCAGCCTCCTAACTGGGTTCTTTGCGTTAACATCCCTCAGAGCTCTCAGAAAATATCGCTTACCAAGTTCCTCAGCTCGCTTGCTGAAAGGTAGGATGCCTGCGCCCTGCTGTAAAATGCAGGTTGTGGTCGTTTTAAAAGCACCCAAGGTTTTCCTTAAAGCAAGATTTTGAATACTTTCAAGTTTGTCCTTGTAAATCCTTGGTGTCCTTTGATACCATACTGGACTAGCGTATTCCATGACTAGCCTAACGCATGAAACGTAGAGTTGCCTCATAGTCTGACCGGTAATGCCCCTAAGAACACCACCTAGTCTTTCTATTGCGCCAGCCGCTTTTGTAGCCTTAGAAATCACATTCTTAGCGTGTTCGGCAAAGAAAAAACTGCGGCTAATAGTAACACCTAATAGTTTTAGACTGCCCTGAGCAGGTTTCCTCGGTGCACCATTTACAGGAATTACAAGTTTTCTTCTCCACTTTCTTGCTTGCTTCTTTTTGCCGGGGAAGCGAGGTCGTATATGGATAAAGCCGAGCTTATCGCCATAATCAAACTTAGTGTGAGACTCTATGATCCAGTCATGACATATTTTTAGTACATCCGAAAGCTTAGTGACGCTTTTGTTGGCGTCTCTTCCACTCGTGTATATAATGATATTGTCAACAAAGCCAATCACTCTAACACCAGCGTCGCGTATCGTTTGGTAAAGGTCGCTCGTGCATATGAGAAACAACAGGGGAGAAATTGGCGAACCTTGCGGTACGCCTGTTTCCACCTTTCTCGCTTCAGAGAGATTCCCATCAACAATAAGGCATGTCTTCCTCGCACTCACGAATCTAGACACCCAACTCTTGGCAGCCTGGGGGGAATCCATGTTTTCTATAGCTTTTACTAAGACTCCTTTGTCAACATTGTCAAAAGCGCTTTTGACATTAATTGCTAAAACTGAAGTTGTCCTTTTCCTCACTATGTTGACCGAAACATAGTGAGTCAAGCTAGCCAGCGCGTCTACAGCTGAATACCCTTTACGGGCTTCAAACTGATGCTTTGAAATAGATTTTGAAATTAGTGCCGAGAGCCTTCTCTGCACAATCTTCTCTAAGAATTTACCCAGGCAGTTAAGAAGAGTGATAGGCCAATAAGATTTAGCCAGCTTTTCAGCTCTCCCTTTTTTTCTTAGAACCACCGTGTACCCCTCGTGGAAAGCTTTAGGGTGATGGCCTATCCTCACACCCTAAAGAGTCTGGCAAGGAGAGTCTTGAACGGCCTTACCTTCCAAGCATGCTTGATAGCAATTGTCTTTACCCCGTCAGGACCAGCGGCCTTGTACGAAGACTGAGTCAATATGGCTTCCTCAATTTTTTTGACTTTAAGCTCAGGCCACCTGTTGTCCCCTTCCCTGCAGAAAGGAACTGTCGGCAAACGTACCCCGGTTTTGGTTGAAAAAAGCTCAGCAAACAGCGTGTCAACAGTTTCTTTAGTCGACTTTGCTATTGAGCCATCCTTCCTCAGAAGCTCCAAAGTAACCCCTATTGATTCTACCCCTTTAGCATACGACAACACATCCCACATGTTTTCAGAGTTTCTGGTGCATAAAAGCTGGTTTCTAGCACTTGCTTTTAGCTTGAACTATATCTTCCTAAAACTCATGCTTACTGGCCTCGGCCCGCTGTCGGTTCTCCGGAGTTGGATCACGTTTAGCCTGCTGTCTGACCTTTCTGTACTTGCCTCTCATAGCTTTGAGGTTGTCTGTCCACCAGTGTTTGCTGCGCTCCACAAGTCTTATTTCTGGAGTAGAAACCCAGAAAAATGACCTGATAAGCACCGTCAGTGATTCAGCCAGCTTGTAAGCCATACTTTTGCCCGTGCAGCTTGTATTAGCTAGCATCAGCTCATTGCTAGCCTCTTTCAAGCATCTTGAGAATAGCTCCCAATTTGCCTGCTTGTAGTTGAGCCCTCCACCGTAACTGGTAAACTGCTCGCCGCCCCATTTCCACTGACTAGTGTCTGTGGTATTCAAATGCCAAACTTGTAAAAAATGATCACTCCCCACGTCTTGACTCTCCTCAGAGTAACACAAGCCGGCGGTCTCCTTCCCAAAGACGAGGTCGATAACTGAGCCACTCCTATGAGTGGGGTCATCTGGGTCAGTGAAAAGAAAGTAGCCATGCTCATTAGCCCATTCAACCCAGTACCTTGCCAGTCTTTCAATTTGCTGGGGTTCGATTGTGCTTTGCCTACGTGGGTGGTGGATGTTCAAATCCCCTGCTAATACTCTTGTTGTAGTTTCGTCTTCGGTAGACTTCTCCATAAGCATTATCAATGGGAGAGCCTCTCCGGACATTCTGTTGTAGCTGTTTGTAACCTCAACACCGTCAATGCTAATGGTTACCATGTTAGCATCAGTCATCGTTTTCACCTTGACAACCTGGCGAGACAGTACCACCGACCTCTTAACAAAAGTTATGGCGCGTACATGTTCTGCCATCTCGTCACATATCATATTCCAACTACTATGGTGCTTAGCTCGATCCCTCAGATCTGGCTTTTGTACCATTAAAATGTCATCGTCGTCCTCCAACAATTTGTCCAGAATAGCGGGTTTGTTGTTGCAGTTTACTTGGCCCACTCGCAGAGGCCCGCGCTTCGCTTCCCGTGTACTACCTTTATTGATCATAAGGGATAGTATCGAGAGACTGGTCGTTCATGTCCACTTCAGCAATTGCTTGCTCCGGCTCTATCTCATTTTCCTGAGCCTGACCTTGATTACACAACTTCACTGTTTGAGGGGTACAGTAGGGGTTATCTGAGTGGTTTATTTGTCGGTCGCCTTGAGCTGGCTAGCTTTGAACAGTTTGTTCTTCCATTTTCTTGCGTTGCAACGTTAGTCGATCAAGAAGACGCCTTTTTTGCGAATGTGCGAATATTGGGTTTCGTCTTTAAGCGCCACGATCAGCGAGAAGCACTTAGACTCCTCGGATATGATAGATCTAGATCTGACGGCTATGGGTGGGCCAGCTAACTGGATGCCGTTTGCGTATTCAATTTTATTTCTGAGCTTGGCAGGGTCGATGAGCTTACCTTCTTTAACAAGACCGTCTTTCAGCACACCATATACTGCGACTTTGTGCCAAGGGGTTGTGTCCTGAATTTCTCCGAACTGGCTTAAAATCTTAGCCGTATCAGCCTGAACGTCTATTATTTGGATAACAACGTTTTGCTTTCTGCTTGATTTGATTCCGACAACTTTCGCAGGGAAAACCTTCTCGTTGATAATGTCTGCTGCGTTTCTGACTTTGTTTTCGACATGGGTCATCAAAACTGGTTTCAGTACCAAGGATGGCCGGCAAAAGGTTTAGGTGTTTTTTCTATCTTTGTTCGCCGCTTTCGTCGTTTTTTTTGCGCATAGTACCCGGCTCGAGCGAGGTACCACTGTTGGGTCTGCCGTAGTTTGCGTTGGCTCAGCCTACTTTTGCTACATCCGCCCAGAGCTTTGGTGTTTGGTACCTGGCTTTAATTAGCTTTTTAGCTTTTTCTAGCCTTTGTGCCATCTTCTTGTTGATGAGTCTCATGCCGGTCATCTCGGTGTCCATGTCGGCCATCTTGGTTTTCATGTCTGCTATCACACGTTTGAGCTCAGCGATTTTATCGTACTTTTTAGATTCGCTTCTGTCACAACATCTGTACATTTTAGGTGAGATTCAGTGTTTTTTTTGTGTCGTCTTGTTGGTTGTTTGGTCGGCCCAGTCAAAGACAAAAGCACCTGCAGGGGTGGCTGTTTTGTCAACCGTGTCATTTCCGCGTTTCTTTTTCGCACGTTCAATACTGGCTTTGGGGGTATCATTCTGACCGTCTTGGCTAACTCTATCGACTAATACTGGTTTCGAGGTTGTTACCATCCCCGGATCACTCGGTTCTTCGGGTTCTGCACCGTGACCTTGGTGGTGGTGCGACATTTCATTTTCCTCTTAATGGCAGGAATTTTAGTCAGTGGCTAAGAAAGTAAAAAAGAACAGTGGTTGAAGCATTACTAGAAAAGTGGCAGCGCCAATACGACTCAGGTGAAATAGGAAAGCATGAATGGTATCGCAACATTGTACCCGATGCCCAGGTCAGCTTAACAGTTCCCAAGCTAATTACCAAACAAGTCTTGCGGAACAAGTCGCGTCGCATTCTGAATATCATCACCCAACTACGCACAGGTCATGGCTCAACTAAAAAGTTGTTCGAGAGGTTCAACATATCACAGGACTCTGATGTGTTGAAAGGAGCTGAGTAAATCTGACATTGTAATAGAAGCAGTAAAAAGTAAATTAAGAAAAAACAAAAGTAAATAGATTGAATACTGGTAATTTATGTGTTATAAAACAAAATAGAACTTTTATATAAACAGGAAAATAGTTCTCTTATATACTTGTAGAACTAAGTCAGTTTGGTGGCAAACTAATGTTAGATATGTAAAGACTTGACCTGGTACACCAGTATTGTACTTTGGTGATACATTCTCTTTTTCAGCAATAAATACTACATAATTTCCCACATTTTTAAATAGAGAAAAAAGCAAGCTTTTGTCACTTAACTTTTTGTCCATTAACTTCTTCAACTTTGCTCTGTTACTTTGAATCTTCCTCTTGCTGAGACTTTACGTCTCCCGTTTGCTTATACGTTCATATATTATCGTTATTAGCTGATTGATTGATTATTTTTGTCCGGTCAACCGGCATATTATACAAGATTATTTATAAAAGGGATCACTACCGTGTGATATTTATATAGACAGTGTCTCATAACCGTGGAGACCGATGTTCTTTTAATTTCCGTTTCGTAAGCTTTCGCTCAAATTGTCATGTACACCTAACCATTGCCCGGATTGCTGAGAATTCTTGTCCCAATACTAGTTTGTCAGTACCAGACCTCTTAATAAAAAAGTCTTTTTTTTTTTTTTTAAAAAAAAAGTTAAAAACGTCGGAGAGTGATAATCCACAATGGATTTGAAAAGGCTCCTAAGAAAGAGTCCTAACGGCAGTGTGTTTGTGAAGGGCATTCACCTCTCAATATCCAGAAACCAACAATAAATTGTGGCTCTGGACTAGTACTGGGTTACCCATGTACATTCTGTCATCTTCAGTGTTCAACAAATTGTTGAACAGTGAGCGCTAGATTCGACATTGTTGATGGAGAGGCTGTGAAATGGCAAAACAAATATAACAAAAATATGAATTAATGAAATCAATGAAATGTGCGTTATAGGAGTAAATACAAAATATAAAAGAAAAACAAGAAAAACTTATATAAATGTAGTTTTGTCTAACCTACTAAATAGGTAAGAGCTTACAAAGCCGCAGTGTCAGTTTCTGCACTCTGTGACAACCCTAAACTTCCAACAAGAGCCAGAGTGATATTCGGAAGTTTTTTAGTTAATTAAAGCACATAGCCATGTATTTTCTTGTCAATATATGTCTAATTTAGCTGGCGAAATGGGTCAAGGGATATTCATACTAAGGGATTCAA